>CM033477.1:3539016-3733616 GCA_019447015.1 Hymenochirus boettgeri | reverse complement strand
TAAATGTGGAGGGTATGTGATTTTTCTAGAAGTTGTAACTATTAAAGGGGAATGTTGGAGGGTATGTGTTTTATGGAATGTGTAACTATTAAAGGAGGGAATGTTGGAGGGTATTGTGTCTATAAAGTAACTATAAAGGGGAATGTTGTGAGGGGTATGTGTTGTCTAGAGTGAAATTAAAGGGGAATGTTGGAGGGGATGTGTTTCTATAAGTGTAACTATTAAAGGGGCGGGATGTTGGGGGGTATGGTGTATATAAGTGTAACTATTAAAGGGGAATGTTAGTGAAGGTTATGTGTTTCTATAGTGAACTATTAAAGGAGAGTAATGTGTGGAGGGTATGTGTTCTCTAAGTGTAACATTAAAGGGGGGGGAATGTTGGAGGGTTAGAGTTTCTAGTAAGTTTAACTATTAAAGGGGGGAAGTTGGAGGGTATGTGTTTTATAGTGTAACTATTAAAGGGGGAATGTTACAGGGTATGTTGCTTCTAAGTGTAACTATTAAGGGGTTATGTTAGAGGGTATGTGTTTCTATAATTGTTAGATTAAAGGGGGTAATGTTGGACGGTATGTGTTTCTCATACGTTAACTATTAAAGGGAATGTTGAGGGTATGTGTTTTCTATAAGTGTAACTATTAAAGGGGGAATGTTGGAGGTATGTGTTCTATAAGTGTAACTATTAAAGGGAATGTTGGAGGGTATGTGTTTTTTATAAATGTAACTATTAAAGGGGAATGTTGAGGGTATGTGTTTCTATAAGTGTAACTATTAAATTGTTGGAATTTGTGAGTGGTGTGTGTTTCTATAAGTGTAACTATTAAGGGGAATGTTGGAGGTGTATGTGTTTCTATAATGTAACTATTAAAGGGGGAATGTTGGAGGTATGTGTTTTCTATAAGTTTAACATTAAGGGGGAATGTTGGAGGGTATGTGTTTCTATAAGTGTAACTATTAAAGGGGAATGTTGGAGGGTATGGGTTTTCCTATAAGTGTACCTATTAAGGGGGAATGTTGGAGGGTATGTGTTTTCTAAGTGTAACTATTAAAGGGGAATGTTTGGAGGGTATGTGTTTCTATAAGTGTAACTATTAAAGGGGAATGTTGTGAGGTATGTTGTTTCTATAAGTGTAACTATTAAAGGGGGAATGTTGGAGGGTATGTGTTTCTATAAGTGTAACTATTAAAGGGGAAATAATAGAGGGTATGTGTTTCTATAAGTGTAACTTAAAGGGGGAATGTTGAGGGTATGTGTTTCTATAAGTGTAACTATTAAAGGGATGTAGTGTATAGTGTTCGTGTGTATGTGGTTTTGTGAAAGTGTAACGTGATTAAGGGTGTCTGGGTCTGCGTAAAGTGTCTAGTGGGTACGGATTCAAACTTATCACTACTTAAGGCGGAATGTTGTGGTATGTGTTCTATAAGTGTACTATTAAGGGGATGTTGAGGTATTGTGTTTCTTAAAGTGTAACGATTAAAGGGTAATGTTTGGGGAGGTCATGTGTTCTATAAGTGTAACTATTAAGGGGAAGTTGAGAGGATGTTTTTTTCTATAGTGTAACTATTAAAGGAGTAAATGTTGGGGTATGTGTTTTCTCTAAGGTGTAACTATTAAAGGGGGAATGTTGAGGGTATGTTTCTATAAGTTTAACTATTAAAGGGGAATGTTGATGGGTAGTGTTGTTTCTATAGTGAAACTATAAGGGGGAATGTTAAGGTATGTGCTTCTATTATGTAACTATTAAAGGGGTAAATGTAGAGGGTATGTGTTTCTATAATGTAATATTAAAGGGGGAATGTTGGAGGTATGTGGTTTCTATAAGGGTAATATTAAAGGGGGAATGTTAGAGGGTATGTGTTTCTATAAGTGTAACTATTAAAGGGGGAATGTTGGAGGGTATGTGTTTCTATAATGTAAAATTAAAGGGGAATGTTAGGGTATGTGTTTTCTATAAGTGTAACTATTAAAGGGGAATGTTGTAGGGTATGTGTTTCTAAAGTGTACTATTAAAGGGGAATGTTGAGAGGTATGTGTTTCTATAGGTGTAACTATTAAAGGGGGAATGTTGAAGGTATGTGTTTTCTATAAGTGTAACTATTAAAGGGGAATGTTGGAGGGTATTTGTGTTTCTATAAGTGTAACTATTAAGGGGAATGTTGGAGGGTATGTGTTTCTATAAGTGTAACTATTAAAGGGGGAATGTTGGAGGGTATGTTTTTTTATAAGTGTACTATTAAAGGGGAATGTTGGAGGGTATGTGTTTTCTATAAGTGTAACTATTAAAGGGGAATGTTGGAGGGTATGTGTTTCTATAAGTGTAACTTTAAAGGGGAATTTGGAGGGTATGTGTTTCTATAAGTGTAACTATTAAAGGGGGAATGTTGGAAGGTATTGTTTTTCTATAAGTTAACTATTAAGGGGAATGTTGAGGGTTATGGTTTTCTATAAGTGTAACTATTAAAGGGGGAATGTTGGAGTATGTGTTTCTATAAGTGTAACTATTAAGGGGAGTGTTGGAGGTATGTGTTTTTTATAAGTGTAACTATAAAGGGAATGTTGGAGGGTATGTGTTTTCTATAAGTGTAACTATTAAAGGGAATGTTTGGAGGGTATGTGTTTTCATTAGTGTAACTATTAAGGGGAATGTTGGAGGGTATGTGTTTCTATAGTGTAACTATTAAGGGATATGGGGGTATGTTGGGGGATTTTTATAAGTGTAAATAAGGGAATGTTGGAGGGTATGTGTTTTCTATAAGTGTAACTATTAAAGGGAATGTTGGAGGTAGTGTTTTCTATAGTGTAACTATTAAGGGATGTTGGAGGGTATGTTGTTTCTATAAGTGTAACTATTAAAGGGGAATGTTGGAGGGTAGTGTTTCTATAAGTGTAACTATTAAGGGGGAATGTTGGAGGTATGTGTATCTATAAGTGTAACTATTAAGGGGAATGTTGGAGGGTATTGTGTTTTCTAAAAGTGTAACTATAAAGGGGGAATGTTGGAGGGTATGTGTTTCTAAAGTGTAACTATTAAGGGAATGTTGGGGTTATGTGTTTTCTATAAGTGTACCTATTAAAGGGGAATGTTGAGGGTATGTGTTCTAATAGTAACTATTAAAGGGGAATGTTGGAAGGGTTATGTGTTTCTAAAGTGTAACTATTAAAGGGGAATGTTGGAGGGTATGTGTTTCTATAAGTGTAACTATTAAAGGGGAATGTTGGAGGTGTATGTTTTATCATAAGTGTAACTATTAGGGGAATGTTGGAGGGTATGTGTTTTCTAAAGTGTAACTATTAAAGGGGGAAGTTGGAGGTATGGTGTTTCTAGAAGTTTAACTATTAAAGGGGAATGTTGGAGGGTATGTGTTTCTATAAGTGTAACTATTAAGGGGAATGTTGGAGGGTATGTGTTCTATAAGTGTAACTATTAAAGGGGAATGTGGAGGGTATGTGTTTCTATAAGTGTAACTATTAAGGGGAATGTTGAGGGTATGTGTTTCTATAAGTGTAACTATTAAAGGGGGAATGTTGAGGGTATGTGTTTTCTATAAGTGTAACTATTAAGGGGAATGTTGGAGGTATGTGTTTCTATAAGTGTAACTATTAAAGGGGAATGTTGGAGGGTATGTGTTCTATAAGTGTAACTATTAAAGGGGAATGTGGAGGTATTGTGTTTCTATAAGTGTAACTATTAAAGGGGAATGTTGGAGGGTATGTGTTTCTATAAGTGTAACTATTAAAGGGGGAATGTTGGAAGGTATGTGTTTCTATAAGTGTAACTATTAAAGGGAATGTTGGAGGGTATGTGTTTTTATAATTGTAACTATTAAAGGGGAATGTTGGAGGGTTGTGTTTCTTAATGTAATTTAAAGGGGGAATGTTGGAGGTATGTGTTTCTATAAGTGTAATATTAAAGGGGAATGTTGAGGTATGTGTTTCTATAAGTGTACCTATTAAAGGGGAATGTTGGAGGGTAGTGTTTTTAAAGTGTAACTATTAAAGGGGAAGTTTGGAGGGTATGTGTTTCTATAAGTGTAACTATTAAAGGGGAATGTTGGAGGTTATGTGTTTCTAAAGTGTAACTATTAAAGGGGAATGTTGAGGGTATGTGTTTCTTATAAGTGTAACTATTAAAGGGGAATGTTGGAGGTATGTGTTTCTATAAGTGTAACTATTAAGGGGAATGTTGAGGGTATGGTTTTCTATAAGTGTAACTATTAAAGGGGAATGTTGGAGGTATGTGTTTCTATAGTGTAACTATTAAAGGGAATGTTGGAGGTTATGTGTTTTTAAAGTGTACTATTAAGGGGATGTTGGAGGGTATGTGTTTTTATAAGTGTAACTATAAGGGGAATGTGGGAGGTATGTGTTTCTATAAGTGTAACTATTAAAGGGGAATGTTTGAGGGTATGTGTTTCTATAAGTGGTAACTATATCTATTATGGGGAATGTTGGAGGTATGTGTTTTCTATAAGTGTAAGGGGGAAAAAGAGGGGGGGGGATAGTAATTAATAAGGAATTGGAGGGTATGTGTTTTATAAGTGTAACTATTAAAGGGGAATGTTTGGAGGTATGTGTTTTCTATAAGTGTAACTATTAAAGGGGGAATGTTGGAGGGTATGTGTTCTATAAGTGTACTTTAAAGGGAATTGTTGGAGGTATGTGTTTCTAAAGTGTACTATTAAAGGGGAATGTTGGAGGGTAGGTTTCTATAAGTGTAACTATTAAAGGGGAGGTGGAGGGTATGTGTTCTATAATGTAACTATTAAAGGGAATGTTGGAGGGTATGTGTTTCTATAAGTGTAACTATTAAAGGGGGAATGTTGGAGGGTATGTGTTTCTAGAAGTGTAACTATTAAAGGGGAATGTTGGAGGGTATGTGTTTTTATAAGTGTAACTATTAAAGGGGGAATGTTGGAGGTAGGTGTTCTATAATTGTAACTATTAAAGGGGAATGTTGGGAGGGTATGTGTTTTTTCTAGGTGTAACTATTAAAGGGGAATGTTGGAGGGTATGTGTTTCTATAAGTGTAACTATTAAAGGGTAATGTTTGGAGGTAGGTGTTCTATAAGTGTAACTATTAAAGGGGGAATGTTGAGAGGGTATGTGTGTTCTATATGTTGTAACTTTCAGAAGAGGAATTTGGGGTAGTTTGTGTTTTGCTAAAGTGTACTATTAAAGGGGGAATGTTGGAGGGGTAGTTTCATTAAAAAGTTGTAACTATTAAGGGGGAATGTGGGAGGAGGTATGTGTTTCTATAAGTGTAACTATTAAAGGGGAATGTTAGGGTATGTGTTCTATAAGTGTAACTATTAAAGGGGTTGTTGAGGGATGTGTTTCTATAATGTATATTAAAGGGGAATGTTGGAGGTATGTGTTTTCATAGTGTAACTATTAAGGGGAATGTTAGGAGTATGTGTTTCTATAAGTGTACCTATTAAGGGGGAATGTGGGAGGGTATGTTTCTATAAGTGTAATATTAAAGGGGAATGTTGAGGTAGTGTTTCTATAAGTAAATTATAAAGGGGGATGTGAGGGTAGTGTTTTTTATGTCGTTTTAAAGGGGAATGTTGAAGGGTATGTGTTTTCTATAAGTGTAACTATATGGTGGGGAAGTTGAGGTATGTGTTTCTATAAGTGAATTTTCTTGTAACTATTAAATGTTGGGAATGTTGGAGTATGTGTTCTCATAGAGTGTAACTATTAAAGGGGGAATGTTGGAGGTATGTGTTTCTATAAGTGTAACTATTAAGGGGGATGTTGGAGGGTATGTGTTTCTAAAGTGTAACTATTAAGGGAATGTTGAGGGTATGTGTTTCTATAAGTGTAACTATTAAAGGGGAATGTTGGAGGGTTATGTGTATTCTAAATGTGTAACATTAAAGGGGAATGTTAGGGTATGTGTTTCTATAAGTGTAACTATTAAAGGGGAATGTTGGAGGTATGTGTTTCTATATGTGTAAGCTATATAAAGGGGAATGTTGAGGTGTATGTGTATCTATAAAGGTGTAACTATTAAAGGGGGGATGTTGGGGTATGTGTTTCTATAAGGTGTAACATTAAAGGGGGAATGTTGGGGGTATGTTGTTTTTTATAAGTGTAACTATTAAGAGTGGGGAATGATTGGAGGGTGCATGTTCTTTCTAGATAGTGTAATTAAGAGATTTAAGAATGTGGTAGATAATGGTCTATGTGTGGGGTATAGGGGTGTATTCAGTATTAATGTGTTGTAATCTATGAAAGGACTATTAGAAGGGGGATGTGTGGTATTGATGTGTCTTCTAATAAGTGTAACATAAAGGGAGAATGTTGAGGGTGTAATCTCTAAGGGTGATTAGCGAGGGGGTTGAGTACTGGTGTTATTTAGTAAGTGTCCTAAAAGTGGGAAACTATTAGGGAGGTGTATGGTGTTTAAAGGCTGTGTAAGGTAACATGTTTAAAGGGGAATGTTGGAGGGTATGTGTTTCATAGTGTAATAAGCTAAGTTGAGGGAGGGGAATCTATAGTGTAACTATTAAAAGTGGGATATTGGAGGGTATGTGTTTGCGTATAGAGTGTAACTAGGTAAAGGGGGAAAGTGTGGTGGAGGGTATGTGTTTCTATAAGTGTAACTATTAAAGGGGAATGTTGGAGGGTATGTGTATCTATAAGTGTAACTATTAAAAGGGAATGTTGGAGGGTATGTGTTTCTAGAAGTGTAACTATTAAAGGGGAATGTTGGAGGGTATGTGTTTCTAGAAGTGTAACTATTAAAGGGGAATTGTGGAGGGTATGTGTTTCTATAGTGTAACTATGAAAGGGGGAATGTTGGAGGGTATGGTATCTATAAATGTAACTATTAAAGGGAATGTTGGAGGGTATGTGTTTCTAGAAGTGTAACTATTAAGGGGAATGTTGGAGGGTATGTGTTTCTATAAGTGTAACTATTAAGGGGTAATGTTGGGGGGTATGTTTATCTATTAAGTGTAACTATTAAAGGGGGAATGTTGAAGGGTATGTGTTTCTATAAGGTAAACTATTAAAGGGGGATATTGGAGGGTATGTGTTTCTATAAGTGTAACTATTAAAGTGGGGATTTTGGAGGGTATGTGTTTCTATAAGTGTAACTATTAAAGGGGATGTTGGAGGGTATGTGTTTCTATAAGTGTACTATTAGGGGTATGTTGAGGGTTGTGTATCTAAAGTGTACTATTAAAGGGGGTATGTTGGAGGGTATGTGTTTCTATAAGTGTAACTATTAAAGGGGTATGTTGGAGGGTATGTGTATCTATAGTGTAACTATTAAAGGGGAATGTTGGAGGGGTATGTGTATCTATAAGTGTAAACCTATAAAGGGCATGTCCACCCCCAAAACTATGTTTTGCTGTAGGTGTAGGGAGCGCTATCCTGTGTACTTTTGCCATATACTTTCATTATTTTTTGGAAACAGTTATCAAGTTATTTTCATTTTTGAGTGTTTTCTTATGGGTGTGCCATTGATTTCACTCCCTCCTTAGTGGGCAGTGTGCTGTAGTCTATGGAGATATGTCCCCCTCAGAAGGGTTTTGATTGGTTAAAATAGCCCTTTCTCCATTTATTTAACTGCGAATCTGAGCACTGATTTGCAAGTGCCCCCTGGTATCTGGGTTTTACACCTTCCTCCCTTCTTCTATAGTCATTAGAACTACTGATCTGATATTGTTGTGTGCAAGTAGCATGTTTGATGTCAGATTGAATCGTTTATTAATGGTTATTATTATATATATATATATATTTATCTATATTTTTATATTTATTATCCCCCCCCACACGAAATCGAAGGCCTCACAGGTCTCTTGTGCACCCGGCATTTCCTTGCTTGGATGGAGTGCTGACTCGCTGCTGTTGCTCTATAGTAAGACACAACACGTGTTACAAGCAGGCTGCTATTATTACAGACGTGGTTTCTTTCCTGCAATTTTCCACTCAGCTTGCTGCATGTGTTTCTGTTTCCTTTGTTGCCTGTTGCTCTTAGACTGGTTTGCAATCTCCCTCTGTTCTATTACTGGAGATTGTTTCTGGTGAAATTGTGGAACCAGATATTCCAATCCATCAATAGCTGTACTCAGATCTCTGTTCATATTTAGTTGGAACAGCAAACCAAACTTTTACTGGAATTTTTTTATCTTAGATACAGAAAGCCAAATACTGAGAACTAAATTGAGAGCCATCTGACCTAAGGGCTGCCATTCAAGCTACCCAGCATAATCACTCAATAAGTATATAGCTTATATATACGTACATGCCTCAGAACAAAGATATAACATCTCAGATGAAATGCAAAACTGAAACTAGCTCTCCTTACTGAACATTCACTATTTGCAGTGACTCCTAACCCACCCCCAATATCTGATTGGTCCAAGATCCGAGATCCAATCAGATTTAAGATTGTATCTAGACCAATCAGATTTTGGGTGTGTGTTTATGAGACACATAAAACAGCATGAAATCTTCAGAGAAGCTCAGTTTCTAATCAGCAGTCAAACTAGCAGGTCTTGCCTTTGTATTTAGGTTAGAGACTTGCAAGTAGATGGTTGGTTCTAGACTGCCCAAATGGATATTTTTTTTTAGTGTCTGGGTTTCATACCTATGGTGTTGTATAGGAGTCTATAAACGCCCATAAATGTTGTTATAACAGATAAATAAAATAAGTTTTATTATAGAGTCTGAAATTACTTTCCTTTAGCAAAATAGTGACTAACCCAAGTGCCTATGCAGTTGCATTACTAGTTTCACCATTCCCTGACAAGCACTCTCAAACAGCAAAGGGCAGATAGGGAATGTATAGGATAGGGATTGTATATTGAAAACATGCAGTGTAAATACAACCAGGTTGTAATGAATGCAGCCCTGCTACTTACATTACTATAATCATCCCCAATAATGAGATGATCTGATAACTAAACATATATCCACTACAATATAAGCTTATTATAAAATAAAAAATAGCCAAATGCAATGTGGTTTCCTATTGCCCCAGTGCACCACATAGCCAGGACAAAACCCAACTTGTAACACCTCATTATAAGAGAAATGAATGGTGGCAACTAAAGAGTTACTATGTTTTTATCATAGTAACTCTTTAGTTGCCACCATTCCCGTAGCAGGAAGGACATATGTAAAAAGACCTTTCAAATGCGGCAACAAAAATCCAAGTTTATTACAAGCACTTTCTGCACAAGTTTACAGGTATAAAGGACTCTATATGGAAAAAATGTTGTCTTTAGATATCCAATCCAAACTATCCTCTGCTGTGTGCAGATTTGCTATAACTAGAATGTTCTGTCAATGCAGTCAGAATTGTATAGCCCTTTAATAGTTACACTTATAGAAACACATACCCTCTAACATTCCCCCTTTAATATTTACACTTATAGAAACACATACCGCTCCAATCTTCCCCTTAATAGTTACACTATAGAAACACATACCTTCCAACATTCCCCTTTAATAGTTACACTTATAGAAACACATACCCTCCAACATTCCCCTTTTAGTTACACTAATAGAAACACATACCCTCCAACATTCCACTTTAATAGTTACACTTATAGAAACACATACCCTCCAACATTCCTCCCTTTAATAGTTACACTTATAGAAACACTACCCTCCATCCATCTCTTTAATAGTTCACTTATAGAAACACACTACCTTCCAACATTCCCCCTTAATGTTACAACTTAATAAAACACATACCCTCAACATTCCCCTTTAATAGTTACACTTAAAACACTACCCTCCAACATTCCCCCTTAATAGTTACACTTATAGAAACACATACCACGCCTAACAACATTTTCCCCTTTACTATTACACTTATAGAAACACATACCTCCAACATTCCCCCTTTAATACTTACAATTATAGAAACACACACCTCCAACATTCCCCTTTAATAGTCTACCTTTATAAAAAACACATACCCTCCAACCATTGCCTCTTTAATAGTTACACTTATGAAACACATACCTTCCAACTTCCCCCTTTAATAGTTAACACTTATAGAAACACCATACCCTCTAACATTCCCTTAATAGTTACACTTATAAAACACATACCTTCCAACATTCCCCTTTAATAGTTTACACTTATAGAAAACACATACCCTACAACATTCCCCTTTATTACACTTCTAGAAACACATACCCTCCACATTCCCCTTTATTTACACTTATAGAAACACATACCCTCCAACATTCCCCCTTTAATTTTTACACTTATAGAAACACATACCGTCCAACATTCCCCCTTTAATAGTTACACATTATAGAAACACATACGCTCTAACATTCCCCCTTTAATATTTACACTTATAGAAACACATACCGTCCAACATTCCCCCTTTAATACTTACAATTATAGAAACACATACCCTCTAACATTACCCCTTTAATAGTTACACTTATAGAAGCACATACCCTGTAACATTCCCCCTTAATAGTTACTTATAGAAAACACATACCCTCAACATTCCCCCTTTAATAGTTAAACTTATAGAAACTCATACCCTCCAACATTCCCCCTTTAATAGTTACACTTAGAGAAACACTACCCTCCAACATTACTCCTTAATAGTTACACTTAGAGAAACACATACCCTCCAACATCCCCCTTTAAAGTGTATGTCCACCCTAAATATAAATTTAATATGTGATCCCCCCTGGGCTCCCAGCCCCAACCGCTATGGTTTTTTTTAGAAAGCCCCCCAAACTCTTTACTCTACTCCCTCTTTCCTTCCCCGCCGGCTCCCGGCCCTCTGCTTGCGAGAAAATGCAAGCAGAGGGGTGGGACCGGCAGCCGCATGTGATGGCTGAGTGGCAGCCAATACCGGACGCGGCTGCCGGCAGCTTACTTCCGCGTTGAGAAGAGGAGAGGTAAGTAAAAGTTTGGGAGCTTTCAAAAAAAAAAACATAGCGTTGGGATGGGAGCCGGGGGAATTAGCGGTTGGGGATGGGAGCCGAGGGGGAATCACAATATATTAAGAAAACACGCTAGGGGAGGGAATCGGGAGAGGGGGGGGAGGAGGGGGGAGAAGGGCTGCAGTACGCATGGCAAAAATCTACCGGAGGCCAGGTAGCAGGCATGTCCTATATGGACTCTGCTAGCCTCCTGGTGGCAGTTTTTGGCACTTTGGGGGGGGGGACTACAGGAGAACCAGATGGAGCTGGGATGTGAGGTAAGGATTAAACTACACTACATGATGGGCCAGTAGTTGGGGGATATAGTTTTGGGGGTGGACATGCCCTTAATAGTACATAGAATACCCCCACTTCCCTTTAATAGTACACTTATAGAAACACATACCCTCCACATTCCCCTTATAGTAACCTTATGAAACACATACCCTCCAACATCCCCTTTAATAGTTACACTTATAGAAACACATACCCTCCAACATTCCCCCTTTAATAGTTACCTTATAGAAACACAACCCCACAACTTCCCCCTTAATAGTTACACTTATAGAACACATACCCTCCACATTCCCCTTTAATAGTTACACTTATAGAAACACATACCCTCCCAACTTCCCCTTTAATAGTTACACTTATAGAAAACACATCCCTCCAACATTCCCCCCTTTAATAGTTACACTATAGAAAACACTACCCTCCAACATTCCCCCTTTAATAGTTACACTTATAGAAACACATACCCTCCAACATTCCCCCTTAATGTTACCTATAGAAACACATACCCTCCAACATTCCCCCTTTAATAGTACACTTATAGAAACACATACCCTCCAACATTCCCTTATTAAAGTTACACTTATAGAACACATACCCTCCAAACATTCCCTTTTAATAGTTACCTTATAGAACACCATACCTCCAACATTACCCCTTTAATAGTTACACTTATAGAAACAATACCCTACATTCCCCTTTAATATTACCTTTATAGAAACCATACCTCAAACATTCTCCTTAATAGTTTACACTTATAGAACACATACCCTCAACATTCCCCTTTAATAGTTACACTTATAAACACATACCCTCAACATTCCCTTTAATAGTTACCCTTATAGAACACCACCTCCAACATTCCCCTTTAATAGTTACACTTATAGAAACACATACCCTACAACATTACCCCTTTAATAGTTACACTATAAGAAACACATACCCTCCAAACATTCCCCTTTTATTAGTTAAACTTATAGAAACAAATACAATCCTATGTAATAAAGTTCTTCTTGTGCTAATTTGCCCTAACCAATTAGATGTTAGATCTTAGCACTGCTCTGTGTAATGGATTTCTCAATAGTGTACATTTAAAGGGGATATGGAGGATATGCAAATAAATGATTATGCCTTTAATCAACTAGTTAAGGATGGTAGGACCTGTAGTTAAGCCATTGGGCAACAATATGAGCATTTCATCACTTCCTTTTTACATCCTAAGTAACATTTTCTTGTAAAGGATGCTGGGAATTAGTAGTTTATATCAACTACAATCATTTTACTCATGTGCTATTGTATATAATCTTGTTGCCCTAAGATACCATTTGTACTTGGTACTTACTACATCAATGGTGCTGCCGCAGGTTATTTCACAGTCATTAATTACTTAATCCACTGCTTTGTTTACTACATGATGGACATGTTCTGTCTTTGTAAACTAAGCTGTTTTTTTGACGTAACGCTAAAAGTAATGCAATTTATATTAAGGACAACTATACTCACCTCACCCGTCGCTCCTCTTCCTCATAGCTGCATAGTACCCAGGGTGAGGACCTAAAATCGTCCTCACCCTGGGTACTTTCCCTAACCCTGCACTACTTACCGCAAATCTCTTCGCCGATCGCTCCATTCCTCCCCTCTTCCTGCTTCTTGAACAGATCGCGAGGCAGCCATAGGAAGATATGCTCTGCAAGGAGGCGTGTCTTCCAATTGGCTGCCTCGCGACTGTCACTGACAGTAGAAGAGAGGTGGAAACAGTGTGGATCGGCGAAGCAGATTTGCGGTAAGTAGTGCAGGAGTTAGGGAAAGTACCCAGGGTTAGGATTTAGCGATTTTAGGTCCTCACCCTGGGTACTATGCTGCAGTGGATCAGGGAAAAGGTGAGTATATTGTCCTTTAAGTTGCACTGAAATATTTGCATCTGGTTATCTGGTTGCTGTGACTGTTATTCATTGTAACTTTGTCACTTTATAAATATGGGAACAGTAACTGGAAAAGTTGCTAAATTACAGTGATTTCCAAAGAAAACAAATCGAAAGATTTCCGACCCGTAAAAGTTCATACAACACCGTGCGATCACGACACACAATGTGTATGAATGGCCGTTTCGGGCGAAAAAGTTTGCCGTGTATGGCACTATAACGGCCGAACGTTTGCTCATTAGAGATCACCCGGACCAGTCAGGCAACGATCCCTGACCGACCGGCCATTTTGGCCAATAAGTGCTCATTATCGTCTGAAACAGCCATTCGTACACACCGTGAGTTGGGTCAGCATCCGTGATCGCATGTGTGTACAAACCTTTAGTCTAATAGATAACAAAGCTGTAGACTGTTCGGTTTTGTTTATTCACAATTATAGATGGCTGAACTTCCTGAAGTTTGGTTCTTTCCGAACTTCAGTAAAGTTCGGAAGTTCAGAAGTTCGGAAACAAACCCATAAAGACACTGGGAGGAAATAGTTTGAAAAGTTTGGATGCTAACAGATAAAAACTAACAATGGTAACTTACTGTAAATGGCATGTGGCCATTGTTTGGTATAGTTCGAGTTAATCTGAACTCATAAGTTGGCCCCAGCTTAGGTTCGGGTTCAGATCATATTACTTGCAATACCTTGTGTCCATATTTAGAAAAAATATGTTGCAGGTTATAATCCTATTTCAACAGACTTTGATAGACTACATACAGAGTTTGCAGGGTTATGGTGAACCAAGCATGGCTTGGTGTACCGTATTTTATCTTTATTATCTGTAATATATAAACTGTATGAATGGTGGTGTTGTACAGTGTTTCATTCTCATGATCATTTGATATCTTGGGACATTATCACAGAAGTCCAGAACAAGAGTAGATATGGGCAGCTCTAGCTAGAAAATCCAACAACTTAATTTGAGGTAATACTACAAACCCAGGGGTGAGAACATAGTAATTTAGATCCTTACCCTGGGTACTATTAATAGGGGGTTTGTTGGGGGGAAGGAAAAAAAAGTGTATAACTGTCCTTTAATAGAACTATTTTGTTCTAAATCCTACAAAGTACCCCTTCCCTTAAAAGTACACATTCAAGATGAGCTTCTAACCCCATAGGTCCTCACCTTGGCTTTGCCCTAGCTGCTATATACATGCCTTAAAAATAATGTTGTAACATTAGTAATTTGATAAGGTAGGAATGCACCTTTCTTGCAGGCAGCAGAGCTACTAGCTCTGTAGGTGGCAGCTGTCAAGTCAGCTTCTCCACACTTTTTCGCATATGCTACCACATCGCCATATGACAGAAGTTAAGAATTGAGTCTAGCAGGCAGCTGTCAAACTTGTTCTTCTACTCACTGCTGGTTCTGCCTATTAGGTACGATTTACTTCTACTCAATCAGTATAGAAGCACTTTATAATGAACACACAGTATAATGACTAGAATTGGGAACATTATCATAGAATTACTGTAGATAATCTACTAAATTTTCCCCCATGGAGTTTTTAATCGGTGTAAACCTCTTCTTTAAAGAGGTTTTAGATCCTGGTTCCTAAGACTGTAATAAGAGGATTTAACAAAGGTGTAATACAGCATAAAATACAGAGGCAGCTCTGCTGTCCTTAGCTTTCGGGTCCAAGTAGTTAAAAGATGAGGGTCCCATAAAACAGAAAGACAACAATCAGATGAGAGGAACAAGTGGAGAAGGCCTTAATCTCATGGCTTAGACTGAATCTTCATAATAGTTTTTATAATTATATTGGTAAAAGGTGAGGACTAAAATCCTCCTCCTACAGCAATACTGTGCAAAAAACAAGGAAAAATACATTGCTGAATATGTTACACAAGCGACCTGAGCACTGGGGCATATCGAAAAAAACTTTGCAAGGCTTTAACAAAAAGAAAAACAAAGGTTAACTTAAGTATAAAAAGCACATGAACCAAGGAATATATCATTCCAAAAATCAATAGTCCTGATACCAGTAGAGAACAAAGTTTCCAATGCATTATCTTAGTAGTGAAGAGGCGGCAGATGGCAACATTCGATCATAGGACATCACTGCTAGCAAATAATTTCTGAGGTAATAAAGAAAAAGAAGAGAGTAAATTTGAGCAAAACAAGCTTCTACGGAGATCAACCTTTTTGTGTATATAGTCAAAGAGCATCGTGGGTTAATAACTGAGGAGTTGCCCTATCCAGACATGCCAGGTTCCAAGGAAGAAGTACATGGGGTTTGGAGATGGGAAGTTGTACAGATCAGAAGGACAATGAGAAGATTCCCAGTCAGAGTCATCAGATAGACCAACAGAAACACCAGGACAGAGGAAGCTGGAACTTGGAAGATCAGCTATTTCAGAAAGAACCAGCATGTACCCTAAACTTGTATTATTCATTATATTTTGGATGTATTATATGATTATATAAATTCTATAATTATTTAATTGTATTACTGTCAGACAACTAATTAGAATTACATTTGACATTGTTAAATAACCTGGATATCATAGTCATCATATCAACAAATTTTCATAGACTAAACAGTTATTTTCTAGCTAAAAATAGATCATGTTGTACCCAAGTACTCAATACAAAGTTTCAAAGCTCTCTCCAATCATTTAATTAAACATTTTGAATTAGAAACAGCTACTTTGAAAACACAATGAGATTCTCCACATATACAAATGAGGAAGAAATGTTGATATCTCAGGCAGCAAACATTAGGGATTGACTTGAACCACAGAAACTGTTCCAGTGAAAATAAAGCTTATTCTCCTTGTTACCCAGTAGCTGACAACATAATAGACTAAAGGGACAAATAATAGAATTAAGAGATGTACATACATAAAAACAAATATGAATTAAATATTGCCGTAGATTAATGAGAATAAGCAATAAAATTCAGTGTTAGATTGAATAATATTTGGCTAATCTACTGTTAATCTACACAACACCTGAGACTGCATCTTACTGTATTGCCCAGATATCTACTGCTACCGTAAAGGAAACTTTAGATATAAAACTCTTTCTATCTCAAACCTACTGAGACTAATTTAATTACTGAGACTATAACGGCGCCTCACTAACCTGTAAATGTTTTAACAGCATTTAACTCTCTTGTGAAAATGGTCTCATAGACATCTGATGGATGACAAAATCTTTCATCAGCACTAATCTTACTGTGCAAATTACTATAAAAATGATAATAATTTATACATTTACAGAGGTAAAATTATTATTTAGGGTTTATAAAGTTGTTTAATGGCAATGAAATAGAATTATTTTTGTCAAAATACCTGCTGGAGAAAGTTAATTGAAAGATAACATATACTAGTAACTACTAATGAAAAGTACCCGGGTAGGGATGAGGGTTTGATTCTTCTCACCTCACGATTTGTTTTGTTATGGGTCTACATCATATACAGTTTTTCTTGCTAGGATGGTCGGGAGGAATCCTGTATTAAAGATAGGGCTGAAGTCAGGAGGAAGACTTGCAGAGTAAAACTTTATACAAACTATAGTTCTCCTTTCATTTTTTTTATGGCATCCATGTATTTATGCCATGTTTTAAAGGGCATGTCCACCTCTCCAACTGGCATTGTTCCCCATTTTGGCCACACTGTGTAATGTTTAAATAACCCCTACATTTCTCTTTTCGCTGCATATGGTTGTCCTGCAGGGCCTCATGAAAGTCCAGGAAACTGAAAGATAGGAGCCATTTACTGGTATAATTTGTTTCTGCCTCTAACGTTCCTCATCAAGGTTTCTAGCATGTGGGTGGAAAGTCAAGCTATTTACCCCAACTTACTTGGTCCCTTAGAAAATGTTATTTTTTTAATGGGTTCCAATGCGTGGAAGGTGCCTGCGTAAACAGAGGAGTTTTGCAATTTTTTACGTGCCTCTCTTAAAAATAAATTTTTTTCTATTATAATTCAGCAGCTACCACAATGCATTCGGATTTCCCTTACTGGTGGGATAGTGGTATCTAGGAGAATTCTGGGAGTAGTGCAATGACATCTGCATTAGTGTCAGTCAAATTTGTTGAGAAACAAAATCATATTTTCAGTTCAGTGAATTCATAAAGTTTATTAATAAAGACTTTTTTTTAGTTTAAGCCCTGTTTCATAGTAATGCAAAAAAGGAATTGTACAGAATGTGCCTCCTATGGGTCTAGCTCACTCACCTATAATGTGCTCCAGTTAGTAGTGTGGCCTAGCGCTAAAAGAAAAACTATATTTCAGTGGCACCCCTGATTAAAGTCATATTCCATGGACCAACAGGGAGACCATATTAAATTACCCCCCCATGATTAACACATTTAGGTTTCCCCTAGTGATACCCAATTCAGTGGGCCCCCCAAAAGTTAAAGGGCATGTCCACCCCAAAAAACTATGTTTTGCTGTGTAGTGTAGGGATCGCTATCCTGTGTACTTTTGCCATATACTTTCATTATTTTTTGGAACAGTTATCAAGTTATTTTCATTTTTTGTGTTCTTATGGGGAGTAGCCCATTGATTTCACTCCTCCTATAGTGGGCATGTGATGTGGTATCTAGGAGATATGTCCACCAATCAGAAGGTTTTGCATAATGGTTAAAATAAGCCCTTTCTCCATTTATTAATTAACTTCAGAATTGAGCAAATGATTTGCAAGTGCACCTGGGATTCTGGGATTTTACATTAACCCATTCCCTTCTTCATAGTCATTAGAACTACATGATCTGAAATTGTTGTGTTCAAGTAGCATGTTGATGTTAGTTTTATGATGGTGTGTATATATATATCTTATATATATTTATATATATATATATATATATATTAATATATATAAAAAAACATGGAGCCCCGCACACCAATTGGCAATATCAAAAGCTTTATACTTCAAATATAAATGGCTGCCCACACATAATGCAACGTTTCGGGAGACACAACTCCCTTTCTCAAGATATGGGCATAATGAACAATGCCATACATCGTATTTTTAACAGAGTCAAACAAGAAGTGATGTCACACCACTAACAACCATATAAATACAGATATCCTGGTTACAAAGAGAGGAATTCATTTTATGTTCCTCATTTCCAAAATTTATTTCACATTTATTTTTAATTTGTTCGGATTCTAAACATTCTTTTAAATTGTGAAGCTTTATAGACTCCAAAATCTGAAAATTATCGCTCTTATTTCATATAACCCCT
This sequence comes from Hymenochirus boettgeri, assembly GCA_019447015.1. Taxonomy (NCBI): domain Eukaryota; kingdom Metazoa; phylum Chordata; class Amphibia; order Anura; family Pipidae; genus Hymenochirus; species Hymenochirus boettgeri. The sequence goes on along the minus strand of CM033477.1, from coordinate 3,715,248 downwards.
TAGTTTTGACTTTTGAATGTATGTATATACCCTACTATATTTTATGGTTATAGCTAGAGAGCCGCGAGCTTTATAGAATTCTGTGCATTTTTGACTTTTTTTCGGACCCTTAAAGTCAACTGGGGAGGTGATTTTGAAAAGTCCGTGATTTACACACTAAATAACAATGGCTGACACATCACTGGTAAAGGATGGCGTGGCAACTGGAGAATATGGTCTACCGGGAACAGTGCCACTATCACCAAAACTTTTTAAAACACTTCTAAACACAGCGGGCAATTGCAGGTTTTTGTACAGCTGACAGCGAGGGTTATCAAAACCCAATAATTCGAGGGTTACCGAAAATAGAAACATAAATTCAAAAGGTTACCGAAGTCCGATGAACTTTTGAGGGTTATCGAACGAACGGAGTGTTAGCAACAGATACATTGGAGGTTAGTTAGAGAACACGATCCATACATCAAGGGTTACCGAAAATTAACCTACTTTCGTGGGGTTAACCGAAAATCGAACGGCTACATTTGAGGGTTAGCGCAAAACAATAATTTAGGATAAGCGAAGAAAACGATCGTACATTGAGGTTAGCGAGAATATAATAACGTACTTTAGGAGGGTATCGAGCTATATACATCTAGGGTTGCAAACGGGCCGCGTAAATTCATAATTATCCAATAATTATTCAGTTTTTGTTTCCATCTCTAGTTATAGCATCCCAGAATATTGATTTCAGTTATATTGTTACCTAGTACTCCTTGTCTCTGCCACATGCCTTAGAAATTGAACAATTTCTGCATTGTGTAATGTGGGTAAGGTAGGAACCCTGATTCAGGCAGGCATTTATGCCCATCCAATAACATTGAGGTTCACAATTCTAGTAATCACAAAATTTACTTTTAGTTATTGGCTATAAGTTGCTGCTCTTTTTAATGCCTGGGATTATCAGGCCTGCTACAAAATGAGGTGAACCCCCACTACCTTATATCTGATATTACTTTGATGGTTTTGGGTTTTATATATATTTCACAGTCCAATAGCACCCTATATTAAATTGAAACACCAGAGTTTTATCCTTCCCTTCTTTATAGTATGCTAAATGCCTATATCTCCGCATAAATAATTCAGCTACTTTAATACTATGCATATTTATATATCATTCATTCATATTTCCCATGATGTGATAGCAGACTCGAAGAAAAAGTAATGAAAAACATATTAATTTAATGAAGTTAATCAATTCCAGCCAGGTCACGGTATAATCTGTAAATATTCTTTATCCAGGGGTCATGTATTCTGTAATATTTCAACCATAGCAGGGTCAATGGTAATCGTAATATTCATCGTATCCGGTCATGTATATCTGTAATATTCATCCCCCAGGTTCATGGTATATCTTTGTAATATTTTTCATCCACCAGTCATGTATATCTGTAATATTCCATTCATCCAGGTTCATGGTATATCTGTAATATTCATTTAAAAACCCGGTCAACGGTTATCTGTAATATTCATGTATCATCCCGGTCACTTGTATCTTTAATATTCCATCCATCCAGGTCATGGTATATCTGGAATATTCACCCCATCCGGTCAATGGATATTCTGTAATATTCATCCATCCAGGTCTGGTATATCTGTAATATTCTTCATTTCATGTCATGAGTATATCTGTAATAATATTCATTCAGCCAGTTCATGGTATATTGTAATATTCAATTCATCCAGGTCAGGTATAGCGTAAATTCATCTTCCAGGTCATGGTAGATCTGTAATATTCATTCATCCGGTCATGGTATAATCTGTAATATTCATTCATCCAGGTCCTGCGTATACTGTAAGTATTCATTCATCCAGGTCATGGTATCTCTTTAATATTCATCTAGCCAGCACTGATATTTGGTATATTCATTCATCCAAGGTCATGGTATATCTGTAATATTCATTCATCCATGTCAGAGGTATATCTGTAATATCATTCATCAGGTCAGGGTATATCTGTATTATTCATATCATCCATGGCATGGTTTATCTGTAATTTCATTCTCATGTCATGTATATCTGTAATATTCATTCCATCCAGGTCATGATATCTGTATATTCATTTATCCAGGTCATGGTATATCCCCCCCCCCCCCCCCCGGTAATATTCATCTATCAGGTCATGTATTCTTGGGTTATATTCCATCCAGCCAGGTCACGGTAATCTCTGGCAATATTTCCATGCAGGTCACGGTATAGTCTGTAATATTCATCCATCCAGGTCCGTATATCTGTAATATTCTTCATCAGGTCACGGTATATCTGTAATATTCATTTATTCCAGGTCATGGTATATCTTTCATAGTCATCCATCCAGTCCTGGTATATCTGTAATAAATTCATTCATCCAGGTCATGGTATAATCTGTAATATTCATCCTCCAGGCACGGTATATCTGTAATATCAGCCATCCAGGTCATTGGTATTCTGTAATATTCATCCCTCCCGGTCATGGTATATCTGTAATACTCATTTATCCAGTCACGTATTCTGTAATATTCATCATCCAGTCCCGTGTATACTGTAATATGCATTCATCCAGGTCATCGTATATCTGTTTATATTCAATCCTCCAGGTCCCACGGTAATATCTGTATATCATATCATCCAGGTCACGTATAATCGGTAAATATTCATTTATCCAGGTCACGGTATAGTCTGTTAATCTTCATTCATCGGTCATGGTATATCTGTAATATCTTCATCCAGGTCATGGTATAATCTGTATATCATCCATCCAGGTCAGGTATATTGTAAACTATCCTCCAGGTCATGTATATCTGTAATATTCCATTTATCCAGGTCGTGGGATATCTGTAATATTCATCCATCCGGTCATTGTAGATCGGTAATAGTCCATTTTAAGCCGGGTCATGGTCTAGTCTGTATATTCATCCACCAGGTCATGTATCTCTGTAATATTCATCCATACCAGGTCTGTATATCTGTAATATTCAACCCCTCCAGGTCATGGTTATATCTGGAATATTCATCATCCAGGTCACGAGTATATCTGTATATTCATTCATCCAGAGTCACGGTATATCTTTATTATCATCTCATCCAGTCAGGTATAATCTGTAATATTCATTTATCCAGGTCCATGGTAATATCTGTAATAATTCATTTATCCAGTCCATGGTATTTCTTTACTATCGATTCATCCGGTTCTGATATATCTGTAATATTCATTCATCCAGGTCATGGTATATCTGTAATATTCATTTATCCAGGTCCCGGTATATCTGTAATATTCTATCATTCAGGTCATGGTATATTCGTAAAATTCATTCATCCAGGTCAATGGTATCTCTGTATATTCATCCATCCAGGTCAGTATAATCTTTCATATCCAATCCAGGTCATGGTATATCGGTACTATTCACCATCCAGGTCATAGGTATATCTGTAATATTCATTTATCCAGGTCATGGTATATCCGGTAATATTCATCATTCATTCCGATCCATCCAGGTCATGGTATATCTGTAAATTCATCCATCCGGTAGGTATTCTTAATATTCATCCATCCAGGTATGGTTAATATCTGTAATATTATCCATCCAGGTCATGGTAATAGCGTAATATTCATCCATCCATGTCCGGTTATATCTGTAATTCATTCTCCAGGTCACGTATATCTGTAATATTCATTCACCAGTCATGGGTATATCTGTAATATTCATTTTCCAGGCCATGGTATATCTGTCATATTCATTTATCCCGGTCCATGGTTAATTTCTTTAATATCTATTCATCCAGGTCATGATCTACTGTAATATTCATTCATCCCGGTCATGGTATATCTGTAGATATTATTCAATCCGGGGCAGGGGTATATCTGTAATATTCATCCATCCGGGCCATGGTATATCTCTGTATATTCATTTAGCCAGTCATGGTATATCTGTAATATCACCAACCATGTCATGGTGATTCTGTAATATTCATTCATCAGTTCATGTATATCTGTAATATTCATTTATCCAGGTCCTTGTAAGCTCTGTATAGCATTCATCCTCGGTATTGTGATATGTAATTTTCATTTATCCTCAGGTCATGGTATATCTGTAATCTTCATTCATAACCGGGTCCACGGTATATTTTTAAAATATTCATTTCATCCAGGTCACGTATAATCTAAATTCTGTCAATCCAGGTCCGGTATATCTTAAAATATTCATTTATCCAGGTCATTGTACATCTGTAAATATTCATTCCTCCGGTCAGGTATATCTTGTAATATTCATGTCATCCAGGTCACGGTATATCTGTAATAGTTTCATCCCTCCAGTCAGGTATAATCTGTAATGTTCAATATCATCCAGTCACTGGTATATCTGTAATGTTCATTTATCCAGGTCATGGTATATCTGTAATATTCATCATCCAAGGTCATGGTATATATTGTAATATTCATTTATCCAGGTCATGGTATATCTTGTAATATTCATTCGCCCAGGTCATGGTACTCTGTAAATATTCATATCATCCAGGTCCGTGGATAATCTGTAATATTCTGTTCAACATCCAGGTCATGGTATATCTTAATATTCATGGTCATAGCATCCAGGTCATGGTATATCTGTAAATTCCATTTATCCAGGTCATGGTATATCTGTTATATTCATTCATCCGTCATTTGGTCATCTGTAATATCATTCATCGCAGGTCATCGGTATATCTGTCAATCTTTTCATACCAGGTTCATGTAATATCTGGTAATTTCATTCATCCAGGCATGGTATATCTGTACTATCATTTATCCAGGTTCCATGGTATATCTGTAATATTCCATCCATACAGGTCATGGTATATCTGTATATTCATTTCATACCAGGTCATTGTATATAATGTAATTTCATACATCAGGTCCACGGTATATCTTAATTAATCCATGCCGGTCATGGTATATCTGTAATATTCAATCCATCCAGGTCACGGTATAATCTGTAATACTCATTTATCCAGTCACGGTATATTCTGTATATTCATTCATTCCAGGTCACGTATATCTGTAATATTCATTCATACCAGGTCACGGTAATATGTCTGTTATATTTCATACCATCCAGGTATGGTATAATCTGTAAATTCATTCATCCAGGTTCACGGTATATCTGTATTTCAGTTATCCAGGTCACGGTATATCTTTAATATTCATTCATCCAGGTCCATGGTAATATCGAATATTCATTCATCGGTCATGGTAATCTGTAATAATCCATTCCATCCAGGTCATGGTATATCTGTAATATTCATTCAAGTCCAGGTATAATCTGGTAAATATTCATGCCTACAGGTCATGGTATATCTGTACTATCTCCATCCAGTCCATTGTAATATCTGTAATAGTTCATTTATCCAGGTCAGGTAATATCTTACTTCATCCAACCAGGTCGGTTATATCTGTAATATTCATTCATGCAGTTTCTGGTAATATCTGTAATATTCATTTATCCAGGTCATGGTGATCTGTAATATTCAATTCATCCAGGGTACTGGTATATATGTACTATTCATTTATCCAGGCATGGTTATCTGTATATTCATTCATCCGGGTCACAGTATTCTTTAATATTCATTCATCCAGGTCACGGTATATCTATAATATTCTTTCATCATTCATCCAGGTTCCCGTATATCTGTAATATTCCTATTATCCAGGTCAGGGTACATCTGTAAATATTCATTCATCCAGGTCCATGGTATATCTGTAATATCATTCATCCTGTCCAGGTCACGGTATCTGTAATATTCATCCAGCCAGGGCAGGGTATATCTGTAATGTTTCATTCATCCAGGTCACGGTATATCTTGTATGTTCATTTTATCCAGGTCAGGGATATCGTACTATTTCATCCATCCCGGTCCAATGGTATATCTTTAAATATTCCATTTATCCAGGTCAGGGTAATATCTGTAATATCATTCATCCAAGGTCATGGTATATCTTAATATTCATTCATGACCAGGTCGTGGTATATCTTGTATTTCTTTCAATCCAGGTCATGGTATATCGGTAAGATTCATTCATCCAGTCATTGTCTATCTTTAATTTCATCCACCAGGTCACTGTAATACTCTGTATTTAATCATCCAGTCCATGGTATATCTGTATATTTTTTTTTCCTCCATCCCAGGTCACGGTATATCGGTAAGACTCATTTATTCCAGTCACGTCTATTAATATTCATTCATCCCAGGTCACGGTATATCTTAATTTCATTCATCCCGGTTCACGTATAATCTGTTATATTCATCCCTCCATGTCATGGTAGTAATCTGTATATTCAGCTCATCCAGGTCACGGTATATCTGTAATATTCATGTTATCCATTCACGTATAATCTGAATATTCATTCATCCAGGTCATGGTATATCTTAATTTCATTCATCCAGTCATGGTAGATCTGATATTCATCCATCCCAGTCATGGTATATCTGTTAGTTCATTCAGGTCAGGGTATATCGGTAATATTCAATTATCCAGGTCATGGTATATACTGTAATATTCTCCATCCAGGTCATGGTATATTGTAATATTCATCCATCCATGTCATGGTACATATCTTGTAATATTCATCCATCCAGGTCACTGTATATCTGTAATATGCATATTCATCCATCCAGGTCACGTTAATCTCTGTAATATTCATTCAGATCAGGTCACGGTATATCTGTACATTCATTCCTACCGGTCATGGTTATCGTCATATTTCCATTTAAGGCCAGGCCATGGTATACTGTAATATTCATTTATTCCAGTCCATGGTATTTCTTTAAATCAGATTCATCCATTCATGATATTATCGTAATCTTCATTCATCCAGGCATGGATATGCTGAATATTCATTCATCCAGGTCATGGTAGATCTGTATATTCATCCATGCCAGGCCATGGTATATCTGTAATATTCTTTCTCCAGTCATGGTAATAGCTGTAATATTTCATCCAACCAGGTCATGTATATCTGTATTATTCTTTCATGCAGTTCATGGTAATCTGTAATATTCATTTATCCAGGGCATTGTAAGATCTGTAATATGCTTATCCATGTAATGGTAATATGTAATATTCATTTAATCCAGGTCATGGTAAGATCTGTAATATCTTCATCCGGGTCACGGTATATCTCTTAATATTCCATTCATCCAGGTCCACGGTAATCTATCCTTCTTCATCCCGTCACGTATATCTGTATATTCATTTAGCCAGTCCTTGTACATCTGTAATATTCATTCATCCAGGTCATGGTATATCTTAATATCATTCACTCCTTCACGGTATATCTGTAATATTAGCCATCCGGTCAGGGTTATATCTGTATGTTCATGTTTCACCAGGTCACGGTATATCGTATGTTTCATTTATCCAGTGTCCTGGTATATCTGTATATTCACATCCAGGTCATGTTATATCTGTAGTGCTATTAATCCTTTATCCAGGTCTGGTATATCTTGTAATATTATTCATCCAGGTCAGGGAATATCTGTACTATTCATTCATCCAGGTCGTGGTATATCTGTAATATTCTTTCATCCAGGTCATGGTAATATCTGTAATATTCATTTCATCCAGGTCATGTATATCTGTCATATTCATTATCCAGGTCATGGGAATCTTTTATTCATTCATCCAGGTGGATCAGTTGGATATCACACCTGAACACGGTCCCTTGCTGCCACCGTCATGTCGCTCCTTTAATAGTTACACTTATAGAAACACATACCCTCCAACATTCCCCCTTTAAAGTGTATGTCCACCCTAAATATTAAATTTTAATATGTGATCCCCCCTGGGCTCCCAGCCCCAACCGCTATGGTTTTTTTTTAGAAAGCCCCCCAAACTCTACTTACTTCCCCTCTTTCCTCCGCCGTGCTCCCGGCCCTCTGCTTGCGAGAAAATGCAAGCAGAGGGGTGGGACCGGCAGCCGCATATGTGATTGGCTGAGTGGCAGCCAATCACGGACGCGGCTGCCGGCAGCTTACTTCCGCGTTAGAAAGAGGAGAGGTAAGTAAAAGTTTGGGGAGCTTTCTAAAAAAAAACAACATAGCGGTTGGGGATGGGAGCCGAGGGGGAATTAGCGGTTGGGGATGGGAGCCGAGGGGGAATCACATATATTAAAGAAAACACGCTATGTGGAGGGGAATCGGGAGAGGGGGGGGAGGAGGGGGGAGAAGGGCTGCATTACGCATGGCAAAAATCTACCGGAGGCCAGGTACACAGGGTCCTATATGGACTCTGCTAGCCTCCTGTGGGCAGTTTTTGGCACTTTGGGGGGGGGACTACAGGGAAGACAGATGGCTGGGATGTGAGTGAAGGATTAAAACTACACTACATGATGGGGCCAGTAGTTGGGGGATTATAGTTTTGGGGGTGGACATGCCCCTTTAATAGTTACACTTATAGAAACACATACCCTCCAACATTACCCCTTTAATAGTTACACTTATAGAAACACATACCCTCCAACATTCCCCCTTTAATAGTTACACTTTTAGAAACACATACCCTCCAACATTACCCCTTTAATAGTTACATTTATAGAAACACATACCCTCCAACATTACCCCTTTAATAGTTACACTTATAGAAACATATATCCTCCAACATTACCCCTTTAATAGTTACACTTATAGAAACACATTCCCTAGAACATTACCCCTTTAATAGTTACACTTATAGAAACACATACCCTCCAACATTCCCCCTTTAATAGTTACACTTATAGAAACATATATCCTCCAACATTACCCCTTTAATAGTTACACTTATAGAAACACATACCCTACAACATAACCCATTTTAATAGTTACACTTATAGAAACACATTCCCTAGAACATTACCCCTTTAATATTTACACTTATAGAAACACATACCCTCCAACATTCCCCCTTTAATAGTTACACTTATAGAAACATATATCCTCCAACATTACCCCTTTAATAGTTACACTTATAAAAACAACATACCCTCCAACATTCCCCTTTAATAATTACACTTATAGAAACACATACACCCCAACATTCCCCTTTAATAGTTACACATATAGAAACACATACCCTCCAACACCCCCTTTAATAGTTACACTTAGAGAAACAACATACCCTCCAACATTCCCCCTTTAATAGTTACACTTACAAAAACACATACCCTCCCACATTACCCCTTTAATAGTTATACTTATAGAAACACATATCCTCCAACATTCCCCTAACATGAATAGTTACACTTATAGAAACACATACCCTCCAACATTCCCCTAACATGAATAGTTACACTTATAGAAACACATACCCTCCAACATTCCCCTTTAATAGTTACACTTATAAAAACAACATACCCTCCAACATTCCCCTTTAATAGTTACACTTATAGAAACACATACCCTCCAACATTCCCCTTTTATTAGTTAAACTTATAGAAACAACATACAATCCTATGTAATAAAGTTCTTCTTGTGCTAATTTTGCCCTAACCAATTAGATGTTAGATCTTAGCACTGCTCTGTGTAATGGATTTCTCAATAGTGTACCTATTTAAAGGGGGATATTGGAGGATATGCAAAATAAATGATTATGCCTTTAATCAACTAGTTAAGGATGGTAGGACCTGTAGTTAAGCCATTGGGCAACAAATATGAGCATTTCATCACTTCCTTTTTTACATCCTAAGTAACATTTTCTTGTAAAGGATGCTGGGATTAGTAGTTTAATATCAACTACAATCATTTTACTCATGTGCTATTGTTATATAATCATTGTTGCCCTAAGATACGCCATTGTACTTGTACTTACTACATCAATGGTGCTGCCGCAGGTTATTTCACAGTCATTAATTACTTAATATCCACTGCTTTGTTTACTACATGATGGACATGTTCTGTCTTTGTAAACTAAGCTGTTTTTTGACGTAACGCTAAAAGTAATGCAATTTATATTAAAGGACAACTATACTCACCTCACCCTCGCTCCTCTTCCTCCATAGCTGCATAGTACCCAGGGTGAGGACCTAAAAGTCCTCACCCTGGGTACTATGCTGCAGTGGATCAGGGAAAAGGTGAGTATAATTGTCCTTTAAGTTGCACTGAAATATTTGCATCTGGTTATCTGGTTGCTGTGACTGTTATTCATTGTAACTTTGTCACTTTATAAATATGGGAACAGTTAACTGGAAAAGTTGCTAAATTACAGTGATTTCCAAAGAAAACAAATCGAAAAGATTTCCGACCCGTAAAAGTTCATACACACGTGCGATCACGACACACAATGTGTATGAATGGCCGTTTCGGGCGAAAAGTTTGCCGTGTATGGGCACTTAATCGGCCGAAACGTTTGCTCATTCAGAGATCACCCGACCAGTCAGGCAACGATCCCTGACCGACCGGCCATTTTGGCCAATAATGTGCTCATTATCGTCTGAAACAGCCATTCGTACACACCGTGAGTTGTGGGTCAGCATCCGTGATCGCATGTGTGTACAAACCTTTAGTCTATAGATAAACAAGCTGTAGACTGTTCGGTTTGTTTATTCACAATTATAGATGGCTGAACTTCCTGAAGTTTGGTTCATTTCCGAACTTCAGTAAAAGTTCGGAAGTTCAGAAGTTCGGAAACAAACCCATAAAAGACACTGGGAGGAAATAGTTTGAAAAGTTTGGATGCTTAACAGATAAACTAACAATGGTAACTTACTGTAAATGGCTGTGGCCATTTTGTTTGGATAGTTCGAGTTAATCTGAACTCATAAAGTTGGGCCCCAGCTTAGGTTCGGGTTCAGATTCATTATTACTTGCAATACCTTGTGTCCATATTTAGAAAAAATATGTTGCAGGTATAATCCTATTTCAACAGACTTTGATAGACTTACATACAGAGTATTGCAGGGTTATGGTAGAACCAAGCATGGCTTGGTGTACCGTATTTTATCTTTATTATCTGTAATATTATAAAACTGTATAGTGAATGGTGGTGTTACAGTGTTTCATTCTCAGATATCATTTGATATCTGGGACATTATCACAGAAGTCCAGAACAAGAGTAGATATGGGCAGCTCTAGCTAGGAAAATCCAACAACTTAATTTGAGGTAAATACTACAAACCCAGGGGTGAGAACATAGTAATTTAGATCCGTACCCTGGGTACTATTAATAGGGGGATTTGTTGGGGGGAAGGAAAAAAAAGTGTATAACTGTCCTTTAAATAGAACTATTTTGTTCTAAATCCTACAAAGTACCCCTTCCCTTAAAAGTACACATTCAAGATGAGCTTCTAACCCCATAGGTCCTCACCTTGGCTTTGCCCTAGCTGCTATATACCATGCCTTAAAAATAATGTTGTAACATTAGTAATGTTGATAAGGTAGGAATGCACCTTTCTGTGCAGAGCAGCAGAGCTACTAGCTCTGTAGGTTGGCAGCTGTCAAGTCAGCTTCTCCAACACTTTTTCGCATATGCTACACAACTGCACATATGACAGAAGTTAAGAGATTGAGTCTAGCAGGCAGCTGTCAACTTGTCCTTCTACTCACTGCTGTTCTGCCTATTTAGGTACGATTTACTTCTACTAATCAGTATAGAAGCACTTTATAATGAACACACAGTATAATGACTAGAATTAGGGAACATTTATCATAGAATATACTGTAGATAATCTACTAAATTTTCCCCCATGGAGTTTTTAATCGGTGTAAACCTCTTCTTAAAGAGGTTTTTAGATCCTGGTTCCTAAGACTGTATATAAGAGGATTTAACAAAGGTGTTAATACAGCATAAAATACAGAGGCAGCTCTGCTGTCCTTAGCTTTCGGGTCCAAGTAGTTAAAAGATGAGGTCCCATAAAACAGAAAGACAACAATCAGATGAGAGGAACAAGTGGAGAAGGCCTTAGATCTCATGGCTTTAGACTGAATCTTCATAATAGTTTTTAGTATAATTATATATGGGTAAAAGGTGAGGACTAAAATTCCTCCTCCAAGCAATACTGTGCAAAAAACAAGGAAAAATACATTGCTGAATATGTTACCACAAGCGACCTGGAGCAACTGGGGCATATCGCAAAAAAAACTTTGCAAAGGCTTTGAACTACAAAAGGTTAACTTAAGTATAAAAAGCACATGAACCAAGGAATATATCATTCCAAAAATCAATAGTCCTGATACCAGTAGAGAACAAGTTTTCCAATGCATTATCTGTAGGTAGTGAAGAGGGCGGCAGATGGCAACATATCGATCATAGGACATCACTGCTAGCAAAATAATTTCTGAGGTAATAAAGAAAAAGAAGAAGTAAATTTGAGCAAAACAAGCTTCTACGGAGATCAACCTTTTTTGTGTATATAAGTCAAAGAGCATTCGTGGGTTAATAACTGAGGAGTTGCCCATATCCAGACATGCCAGGGTTCCAAGGAAGAAGTACATGGGGGTTTGGAGATGGGAATCTGTACAGATCAGAAGGACAATGAGAAGATTCCCAGTCAGAGTCATCAGATAGACCAACAGAAACACCAGGAACAGAGGAAGTTGGAGACTTGGAAGATCAGCTATTTCAGAAAGAACCAGCATGTTCCCTAAACTTGTATTATTCATTATATTTATGGATGTAGTTATATTATTATATAAATTCTATAAGTTATTTAAATTGTATTACTGTCAGACAAACTAATTAGAATTTACATTTGACATTTGTTAAATAACCTGGATATCATATCATCATGACAACAATTTTCATAGACTAAACAGTATATTTCTAGCTAAAAATAGATCATGTTGTACCCAAGTACTCAATACAAATGTTCAAAAGCTCTCTCCAATCATTTAAACATTTTGAATTAGAAACAGCTACTTTGAAAACACAATGAGATTCTCCACATATACAAATGAAGGAAGAAATGTTGATATCTCATGCAGCACAACATTAGGGCATTGACTGTGAACCACAGAAACTGTTCCAGTGAAAATAAAGCTTATTCTCCTTGTTACCCAGTAGCTGACAACATAATAGACTAAAGAGGGACAATATAATAGAATTAAGAGATGTACATACATACATAAAACAATAATGAATTAAAATATTGCCGTAGATATAATTAGAATAAGCAATAAAATTCAGTGTTAGATTGTAAATAATATTTTGCAAATCTACTGTTAATCTACACAACACCCTGAGACTGCATCTTACTGTATTGCCCAGATATCTACTGCTACCGTAAAGGAAACTTTAGATATAAATACTCTTTCTACCAAACCTACTGAGACTAATTAATTACTGAGACTATAACGGGCTCCTCACGATAGACCTGTAAATGTTTTAACAGCATTTAAACTCTCTTGTGAAAATGGTCTCATAGACATCTGATGGATGACAAAATCTTTCATCAGCACTAGATCTTACTGTGCAAATTACTATTAAAACAATGATAATAATTTATACATTTACAGAGGTAAAATTATTATTTAGGGTTTAAAGTTGTTTAATGGCAATGAATAGAATTATTTTTGTCAAAATACCTGCTGGAGAAAGTTAATTGAAAGGATAACTATACTAGTAACTACTAATGAAAAGTACCCGGGGTAGGGATGAAGGGTTGATTCTTCCTACCTCACGATATTGTTTTGTTATGGGGCTACATCATATACAGTTTTCTTTTGCTAGGATAGGTCGTGGAGGAATCCTGTATTAAAGATAGGGCTGAAGTCAGGAGGAAGACTTGCAGAGTAAAAACTTTATACAAACTATAGTTCTCCTTTCATTTTTTTTATGGCATCCATGTATTTATGCCATGTTTAAAGGGCATGTCCACCTCTCCAACTGGCATTTGTTCCCCATATTTGGCCACACTGTGTAATGTTAAATAACCCCTACATTTCTCTTCTGCTGCATATGGTTGTCCTGCAGGGCCTCATGAAAGTCCAGGAAACTGAAGAGTAGGAGCCATTTACTGGTATAATGTGTTTCTGCCTCTAACTGTTCCTCATCAAGGTTTCTAGCATGTGGGGTGGAGTCAAGCTATTTACCCCTAACTTACTTGGTCCCTTAGAAAATGTTATTTTTAATGGGTTCCAGATGCGTGGAAGGTGCCTGCGTAAACAGAGAGAGTTTTGCAATTTTTACGTGCCTCTCTTAAAAATAAGATTTTTTTTCTATTATAATTAGCAGCTACCACAATGCATTCTGATTTCCCTTTACTGGTGGGATAGTGTATCTAGGAGAATTCTGGGAGTAGTGCAATGACATCTGCATTAGTGTCAGTCAAATTTGTTGAGAAACAAAATCATATTTCAAGTTCAGTGAATTCATAAAGTTATTAATAAAGACTTTTTTTAGTTAAGCCCTGTTTCATAGTAATGCAAAAAAGGAATTGTACAGAATGCCTTCCTATGGGTCTAGTCACTCACTATAATGTGCTCCAGTAGTAGTGTGGCCTAGCGCTAAAACTATATTCAGTGGCACCCAATGATTAAAGTCATATTCCATGGACCAACAGGGAGACCATATTAAATACCCCCCCATGATAACACATTTAGTTGCCCCTAGTGATACCCAATTCAGTGGCCCCCCAAAAGTTAAAGGGCATGTCCACCCCAAAAACTATGTTTTGCTGTAGTGTAGGGAGCGCTATCCTGTGTACTTTTGCCATATACTTTCATTATTTTTTTGGAACAGTTATCAAGTTATTTTCATTTTTGTGTTTCTTATGGGAGTAGCCATTGATTTCACTCCTCCTATAGTGGGCAGTGTGATTGTAGTCTATGGAGATATGTCCACCAATCAGAAGGGTTTTGCATAATGGTTAAAATAGCCCTTTCTCCATTTATTAATTAAACATGCAGAATCTGAGCAACTGATTTGCAAGTGCTACCTGGGATTCTGGGATTTTACATTAACCCATTCCCTTCTTCTATAGTCATTAGAACTACATGATCTGAAATTGTTGTGTGCAAGTAGCATGTTGAATGTTAGTTTATCTATTGGTTTATATATATATATATATATATATATATATATATATATATATATATATATAAAATGAAACATGGAGCCGCACACCAATTGCAATATCAAAGCTTTATACTTCAAATATAAATGGCTGCCCACACATCAATGGCAACGTTTCGGGAGACACAACTCCCTTTCTCAAGATATGGGCAGTAAATGAACAATGCCAATACATCGTATTTTATACAGAGTCAAACAAGAAGTGATGTCACACCACTACAACACATATAAATACAGGATATCCTGTTACAAGAGAGGAATCATTTATTTTCCTCATTTCCAAAATTTTATTTCACATTATTTTTAATTTGTTCGGATTCTAAACATTCTTTTAAATTGTGAAGCTTATAGACTCCAAATCTGAAAATTATCAGCTCTTATTTCATATAAACCCCTTAGTTTGCTTTGAATGTGATGTATATACCCCTACTATATTTTATGGTTATAGCTAGAGATGGCCGAGCTTTATAAAGTTCTGTCCATTTTTGAACTTTTTTCGGACCCATTAAAGTCAATGGGGGAGTGATAGTTCGAAAAGTCCGGGTGATTTACAACTAAACTAACAATGGTAACTTACTGTAAATGGCTGTGGCACCTGGGAAATGGTCTAGGGAACATGTCACTATCACCAAAACTTTTTAAAACACTTCTTAAACACAAGCGGGCAATTGTCAGGTTTTTGTACAAGCTACAGTCGAGGGTTATCAAACAATAATTTCGAGGGTTACCGAAAATAGAAACATAAATTCAAAGGTTACCGAAATCGAATGATACTTTTGAGGGTTATCGAAAACGAACGAGGGTTAGCAACAGATACATTGGAGGGTTAGAGAAAACGATCCATACATTCAAGGGTTACCGAAAATTAACGCTACTTTCGTGGGTTACCGAAAATCGAAGGCTACATTTGAGGGTTAGCGAACAATACATTCTAGGATAAGCGAAAACGATCGTACATTTGAGGGTTAGCGAGAATTAACGATACTTTAGAGGGTTAGCGAGCTATACATTCTAGGGTTAGCAAACGGCCGGTAAATTCAATAATTATCAATAATTATTCAGTTTTGTTTCCATCTCTAGTTATAGCATCCAGAATATTGATTTCAGTTAATATTGTTACCTAGTACTCCTTGTCTCTGCCACATTGCCTTAAATTGCAACAATTTCTGCATTGTGGGAATGTGGTAAGGTGAGGAACACTGATTCAGGGCATTTAATGCCCAATCCAATAGACATTGAGGTTCACAATTCGAAGTATCACAAATTTAACTTTTAGTTTATTGCCTAGAATGTGCTGCTCTTTTTTAATGCCTGGGATTAGTGCAGGCCCTACAAAATGAGTGTGAACCCCACACTAACCTGATATCTGATATTACTTTGGATGGGTTTGGGTTTTATATATATTTCAGCAATAGCACCCTATATTAAATTGACACCATAGTTTTCTATCCTTCCTTCTTTATAGTATGCTAAACTGACTATATCTACGCATAAATAATTCATCTACTTTAATACTATGCATATTTATATATCATTTCATTCATATTTCCCAATTGATGTTATAGCAGACTAGAAGAAAAAGTAATGAAAACATATTAATATTTATGAAGTTAATCATCCATCCAGGTCACGGTATATCTGTAATATTCATTTATCCAGGTCATGGTATATCTGTAATATTCATCCATCCAGGTCTGGTATATCGGTAATATTCATCTATCCAGGGTCATGGTATATCGTAATATTCATCCAACACGGTCATGGTATATCTGTAATATTCATCCATCCAGGTCATTGGTATAATCTGTAATAGTATCCATTCAGGTCATGGTATATCTGTAATATTCATTATCCAGGTCACGGTATATCTGTAATATTCATCATCCAGGTCACTGGTATATCTGTAATATTATCTCATCCAGGTCATGGTATATCTGTAATATTCACCCATCCGGTCATGGTATATCTGTTAATATTCATCCATCCAGGTCATGGTATATCTGTAATATTCATTCATCAGGTCATGGTATATCTGTAATATTCATTCATCCAGGTCATGGTATATCTGTAATATTCATTCATCCAGGTCATGGTATATCTGTAATATTCATCTATCCAGGTCATGGTATATCTGTAATATTCATTCATCCAGGTCATGGTATATCTGTAATATTCATCATCCGGTCATGGTATATCTGTAATATTCATTCATCCAGGTCATGGTATATCTGTAATATTCATCTATCCAGGTCACGGTATATTTGTAATATTCATTCATCCAGGTCATGGTATATCTGTAATATTCATTCATCCAGTCATGGTATATCTGTAATATTCATTCATCCAGGTCTGGTATATCTGTAATATTCATCATCCAGGTCATGGTATATCTGTAATATCATTCATCATGTCATGGTATATCTGTAATATTCATTCATCAGGTCATTGGTATATCTGTAATATTCATTTATCCAGGTCATGGTATATCTGTAATATTCATCTATCCAGGTCATGGTATCTGTAATATTCATTCATCCAGGTCACTGGTTATCTGTATATTTATCCATCCAGGTCACGGTATATCTGTATATATTCATCCATCCAGGTCACGGTATATATCTGTAATATTCATTCATCCAGGTCACGGTATATCTGTAATATTCATTATCCAGGTCATGGTATATCTGTAATATTCATCCATCCAGGTCATGGTATATCTGAAATATTCATTCATCCAGGTCATGGTATATCTGTAATATTCATCCATCCAGTCCGGTATATCTGTATATTCACCATCCAGGTCATGGTATATCTGTAATATTCATCATCCAGGTCATGGTATATCTGTAATACTCATTATCCAGGTCACGGTATATCTGTAATATTCATTCATCCAGGTACGGTATATCGTATATTCATCATCCAGGTCACGGTATATCTGTTATATTTCCATCCAGGTCACAGGTATATCTGTAATATTCATTCATCCAGGTCACGGTATATCTGTAATTCATTTATCCAGGTCACGGTATCTGTATATTCATTCATCCAGGTCATGGTATATCTGTAATTCATTCATCCAGGTCATGGTATATCTGTAATATTCATCCATCCAGGTCATGGTATATCTGTAATTATCCATCCAGGTCATGGTATATCTGTAATATTCATTTATCCAGGTCATGGATATCTGTATATTCATCCATCCAGGTCATGGTATATCTGTAATATTCATTATCCAGGTCATGGTATATCGTAATATTCATCCATCCAGGTCATGGTATATCTGTAATATCATCCATCCAGGTCATGGTATATCTGTAATATTCACCATCCAGGTCATGGTATATCTGTATATAATCCACAGGTCACGGTATATCTGTAATATTCATTCATCCAGGTCACGGTATATCTGTAATATTCATTCATCCAGGTCATGGTATATCTGTAATATTCATTTATCCAGGCCATGGTATATCTGTAATATTCATTTATTCAGTCCATGGTATTTCTTTAATATCGATTCATCCAGGTCATGATATATCGTAATATTCATTCATCCAGGTCATGGTATATCTGTAATATTCATTTATCCAGGTCACGGTATATCTGTAATATTCATTCATCCAGGTCATGGTATATCTGTAATATTCATTCATCCAGGTCATGGTATATCTGTAATATTCATCCATCCAGGTCATGGTAATCTGTAATATCCATCCAGGTCATGGTATATCGTAATATCATCAATCAGGTCATGGTATATCGTAATATCATTATCCAGGTCATGGTATATCGAATATTCATCATCATCCAGGTCATGTAATCGCTAAATCATCCATTCCAGGTCATGGTATATCTGTAATATTCACCATCCAGGTCATGGTATATCTGTAATATTCATCCATCCAGGTCATGGTATATCTGTAATATTCATCCATCCAGGTCACGGATACGTAATATATTCATACCAGGTCACGGTTTATCTGTAATATCATTCATCCAGGTATGGTATTCTGTAATATTCATTTATCCAGGCCATGGTATATCTGTAATATTCATTTATCCAGGCCATGGTTTTCTTAATAGATTATCCAGGTCATGATATTCTGTAATATTCATCATCAGGTCATGGTATATCTGTAATATTCATTCATCCAGGTCATGGTATATCTGTAATATTCATCCATCCAGGCCATGGTATATCTGTAATATTCATTTATCCAGGTCATGGTATATCTGTAATATTCATCCAACCAGGTCATGTTATATCTGAATATTCATTCATGCAGTTCATGGTATATCTGTAATATTCATTTATCCAGGTCATGGTAGATCTGTAATATTCATTCATCCAGGTAATGGTATATATGTAATATTCATTTATCCAGGTCATGGTATATCTGTAATATTCATTCATCCGGGTCACGGTATATCTTTAATATTCATTCATCCAGGTCACGGTATATCTATAATATTCTTTCATCCAGGTCACGGTATATCTGTAATATTCATTTATCCGGTCATGGTACATCTGTAATATTCATTCATCCAGGTCATGGTATATCTGTAATATTCATTCATCCAGGTCACGGTATATCTGTAATATCATCATCCTCAGGTCAGGTATATCTGTAATGTTCATTCATCCAGGTCACGGTATATCTGTAATGTTCATTTATCCAGGTCATGGTATATCTGTAATATTCATCCATCCAGGTCATGGTATATCTGTAATATTCATTTATCCAGGTCATGGTATATCTGTAATATTCATTCATCCAGGTCATGGTATATCTGTAATATTCATTCATCCAGGTCGTGGTATATCTGTAATATTCTTTCATCCAGGTCATGGTAATCTGTAATATCATTCATCCAGGTCATGGTATATCTGTAATATTCATTTATCCAGGTCATGGATATCTGTTATATCATTCATCATGCATGGTAATCTGTAATATTCATTCATCCAGGTCAGGTATCTGTAATATTTTTCATCCAGGTCATGGTATATCTGTAATTTCATTCATCCAGGTCATGGTATATCTGTAATATTCATTCATCCGGTCATGGTTATACTGTAATATTATCATCCCAGGTCATGTATATCTGTAATATTCATTCATCCAGGTCATGGTATATCTGTAATATTCATCACATCCAGGTCACGGTATATCTGTAATATTAATCCATCCAGGTCATGGTATATCTGTAATATTCATCCATCCAGGTCACGGTATATCTGTAATACTCATTTATCCAGGTCACGGTATATCTGTAATATTCATTCATCCAGGTCACGGTATATCTGTAATATTCATTCATCCAGGTCACGGTATATACTGTTATATTCATCCATCCAGGTCATGGTATATCTGTAATATTCATTCATCCAGGTCACGGTATATCTGTAATATTCATTTATCCAGGTCACGGTATATCTGTAATATTCATTCATCCAGGTCATGGTATATCTGTAATATTCATTCATCCAGGTCATGGTATATCTGTAATATTCATCCATCCAGGTCATGGTATATCTGTAATATTCATTCAGGTCATGGTATATCTGTAATATTCATTCATCCAGGTCATGGTATATCTGTATATTCATCATCCAGGCCATGGTATATCTGTAATATTCATATTTCCAGGTTCATGGTATATTCTGTATATTCATCCAACCAGGTCATGTATATCTGAATATTCATTCATGCAGTTCATGGTATATTCTGTAATATTCATTATCCAGGTCATGGTAGATCTGTAATATTCATTCATCCAGGTCATGGTATATGTAATATTCATTTATCCAGGTCATGGTATATCTGTAATATTCATTCATCCGGGTCACGGATATCTTTAATATCATTCATCAGGTCACGGTATTATATCATAAATCTTTCATCCAGGTCACGGTATATCTGTAATATTCATTTATCCAGGTCATGGTACATCTGTAATATTCATTCATCCAGGTCATGGTATATCTGTAAATCATTCATCAGTCCAGGTTATATCTGTATATCATCCTCCAGGTCAGGGTAATCTGTAATTTCATTCATCCAGGTCACGGTATATCTGTAATGTTCATTATTCCAGGTCATGGTATATCTGTAATAATTCATCATCCAGGTAGGTATTCTGATATTCATTATCCAGGTCATGGTATATCTGTAATATTCATTCATCCAGGTCATGGTATATCTGTAATATTCATTCATCCAGGTCTGGTATATCTGTAATATTCTTTCATCCAGGTCATGGTATACTTGTAATATTCATCATCCAGGTCATGGTATATCTGTAATATTCATCATCCAGGTCACTGGTAATCTGTAATATTATCCATCCAGGTCATGGTATATCTGTATATTCATCCATCCAGGTCCGGTATATCTGTAATATTCATTTATCCAGGTCACGGTATATCTGGTAATATTCATTCATCAGTCACGGTATATCTGTAATATTCATTCCAGGTCACGGTATATCTGTTATATTCATCCATCCAGGTCATGGTACGTATATTATTCATCCAGGTCACGGTATATCTGTAATATTCATTTATCCAGGTCACGGTATATCTGTAATATTCATTCATCCAGGTCATGGTATATCTGTAATATTCATTCATCCAGGTCATGGTATATCTGTAATATTCATCCATCCAGGTCATGGTATATCTGTAATATTCATTCAGGTCAGGTTATCTGTAATATTCATTATCCAGGTCATGGTATATCTGTAATATTCATTCATCCAGGTCATGGTATATCTGTAATATTCATCCATCCAGGTCATGGTATATCTGTAATATTCATCCATCCAGGTCACGGTATATCGTAATATTCATCCATCCAGGTCATGTATATCTGTAATATTCATATTCCAGCGTCACGGTATATCTGTAAATTCATTCATCCAGGTCATGGTTATCTGTACTATCATTATTCCAGGCCCTGGTATATCGTAATATTATTTATCCAGTCCATGGTATTTCTTAATATCATTCATCCAGGTCATGTATAATCTGAATATTCATTCATCCAGGTCATGGTATATTGTAATATTCATCATCCAGGTCAGGTATATCTGTAATATTCATCATCCAGGCCATGGTATATCTGTAATATTCATTTATCCAGTCATGGTATATCTGTAAAATTTCACAACCAGGTCATGTTATATCTGTAATATTCATTCATGCAGTCATGGTATATCTGTAATATTCATTTATCCAGGTCATGGTAGATCTGTAATATTCATTCATCCAGGTAATGGTATATATGTAATATTCATTTATCCAGGTCATGGTATATCTGTAATATTCATTCATCCGGGTCACGGTATATCTTTAATATTCATTCATCCAGGTCACGGTATATCTATAATATTCTTTCATCCAGGTCACGGTATATCTGTAATATCATTATCCAGGTCATGGTACATCTGTAATATTCATTCATCCAGGTCATGGTATATCTGTAATATTCATTCATCCAGGTCACGGTATATCTGTAATATTCATCCATCCAGGTCAGGGTATATCTGTAATGTTCATTCATCCAGGTCACGGTATATCTGTAATGTTCATTTATCCAGGTCATGGTATATCTGTAATATTCATCCATCCAGGTCATGGTATATCTGTAATATTCATTTATCCAGGTCATGGTATATCTGTAATATTCATTCATCCAGGTCATGGTATATCTGTAATATTCATTCATCCAGGTCGTGGTATATCTGTAATATTCTTTATCCAGGTCATGGTATATTGTAAATCATTCATCCAGGTTATGGTAATCTGTAATATTCATTACAGGTCATGGATATCTGTTATATTCATCACCAGGTCATGGTACATCTGTAATATTCATTCATCAGGTCACGGTTAATCTGTAATATCTTCATCCAGGTCATGGTATATCTGTAATATTCATCATCCAGGTATGGTATATCTGTAATATTCATTATCCAGGTCAGGTAATCTGTAATATTCAACCATCCAGGTCATGGTATATCTGAATATTCATTCATCAGGTCATGGTATATCTGATTATAATACATCCAGGTCACGGTATATCTGTAATATAATCCATCCAGGTCATGGTATATCTGTAATATTCATCCATCCAGGTCACGGTATATCTGTAATACTATTATCCAGGTCACGGTATATCTGTAATATTCATTATCCAGGTCACGGTATACTGTAATATTCATTCATCCAGGTCACGGTTATATCTGTTATATTCATCATCCAGGTCATGGTATACTGTAATTCATTCATCCAGGTCCGGTATATCTGTAATATTCATTTATCCAGGTCACGGTATATCTGTAATATTCATTCATCCAGGTCATGGTTATCTGTAATATTCATTCATCCAGGTCATGGTATATCTGTAATATTCATCATCAGGTCATGGTATATCTGTAATATTCATTACAGGTCATGGTATATCTGTAATATTCATTCATCCAGGTCATGGTATCTATGTAATTATTCATCCATCCAGGCATGGTATATCTGTAAATTATATCCAGGTCAGGGTATCTGTAATATTCATCCAAAGGTCATGTATATCGTAATATTCTTCATGCAGTTCATGGTAATCTGAATATTCATTTATCCAGTCATGTAATCGTAATATTCATTCATCCAGGTATGGTATATATGTAATATTCATTATCCAGGTCATGGTATATCTGTAATATTCATTCATCCGGGCACGGATATCTTTAATATTCATTCATCCAGGTCACGGTAATCTAATAAATCTTTCATCCAGGTCACGGTATATCTGTAATATTCATTTATCAGGTCAGGTACATCTGTAATATCATTCATCCAGGTCATGGTATTCTGTAATATTCATTCATCCAGGTCACGGTATATATGTAATATTCATCCATCCCAGGTCAGGGGATATCTGTATTTCATCCATCCAGGTCACGGTATATCTGTAAGTCATTTATCCAGGTCATGGTATATCTGTAATATTCATCCAACCAGTCATGGTATATCTGTTATATTCATTCATCCAGGTCATGGTATATCTGTAATATTCATTTATCCAGGTCATGGTATATCTGTTATATTCATTCATCCGGTCAGGGTAATCTTGAATATTCATATCCAGGTCCAGGTATATCTGTAATATTCTTTCATCAGGTCATGGTATATCTGTAATTCATTAATCCAGGTCATGGTATATCTGTAATATTCATTTATCCAGGTCATGGTATATCTGTAATATTCATCCATCAGGTCAGGTATATCTGTAATATGCATTCATCAGGCATGGTATATCTGTAATATTCATACATCCAGGTCACGGTATATCGTAATATATCCATCCAGGTCATGGTATATCTGTAATATTCATCCATCCAGGTCACGGTATATCTGTAATATCATTATCCAGGTCACGGTATAATCTGTAATATCATTCATCCAGGTCACGGTATATCTGTAATATTCATTCATCCAGGTCACGGATATCTGTTATATTCTCATAGGTCATGTATATCTGTATTTTAATTCATCCAGGTCACGGTATAATCTGATATTATTTATCCAGGTCAGGTGATCTGTAATATTCATTCATCCAGGTCATGGTATATCTGTAATATTCATTCATCCAGGTCATGGTATATCTGTAATATTTCCATCCAGGTCATGGTATATCTGTAATATTTCATTCAGGATCATGGTATATCGTGTAATATTCATTCATCCAGGTCATGGTATATTGTAATATTCAATCCATCCAGGCATGGTATATCTGTAATATTCATTTCATCCAGGTCATGGTATATCTGTATATTCATTCCACCAGGTTGTATATCTGTAATTTCATTCATCAGTCATGGTAATCTGTAATTCATTATCCGGGCTGTAATCTGTAATATTCATCATCCGGTAGTTATATATGTAATATTCATTTACAGGTCATGGTATATCTGTAATATTCATTCATTCAGGTCACGGGGTAATATGTAATATTCATTCATCCAGGTCACGGTATATATATATATTCTTTCATCCAGGTCACGGTATATCTGTAATATTCATTATCCAGGTCATGGTACATCTGTAATATTCATTCATCCAGGTCATGGTATATCGTAATATTCATTCATCCAGGTCACGTATATCTGTATATTCATCATCAGGTCAGGTATATCTGTAATTCATTCATTTCAGGTCACGGTATATCTGTAATGTTCATTTATCCAGGTCATGTATATCTGTAATTATTATCCATCCAGGTCATGGTATATCTGTAATATCATTTATCCAGGTCATGTATATCTGTAATATTCATTCATCCAGGTCATGGTATATCTGTAAATTCATCATCCAGGCGTGGTATATCTGTAATATTCATTCATCCAGGTCATGGTATATCTGTAATATTCATCATCCAGGTCATGGTATATCTGTAATATTCATTCATCCAGGTCATGGTATATCGTATATTCATCATCCAGGTCAGGTATATCTGTAATATCATCATCCAGGTCATGGTATATCTGTAATATTCATCATCCAGGTCACGTTATCTGAATTATTATCAGGTAGGTATATCTGAATATTCATTCACCAGGTCAGGTATATCTGTAATATTCATTCATCCAGGTCACGGTATCTGTTATATTCATCACCAGGTCATGGTATATCTGTAATATTCATTCATCCAGGTCAGGTTATCTGTAATATTCATTTATCCAGGTCCGTCAGGTATATCTGTAATATTCATTCATCCAGGTCAGGTATATCTGTAATATTATCATCCAGGTCATGGTATATCTGTAATTTCTTCATCCAGGTCATGGATATCTGTAATTTCATCCATCCAGGTCCATGTATATCTGTAATTCATTTATCCAGGTCATGGTATATCTGTAAATTCATCCACCAGGTCAGTAATCTGAATATTCATTCATGCAGTTCATGGTATATCTGTAATATTCATTATCAGGTCATGTAATCTGTAATATTCATTCATCAGGTATGGTATATTGTAATATTCATTTATCCAGGTCATGGTATATCTGTGAATATTCATTCATCCGGTCACGGATATATCTTATATTCATTCATCCAGGTCACGGTATATCGTTAATTTCTTCATCCAGGTCACGGTATATCTGTAATCATTATATCAGGTCATGGTACACTGTAATATTCATTCATCCAGGTCATGGTATATCTGTAATATTCATTCATCCAGGTCACGGTTAATCTGTATATTCATCCATCCAGGTCAGGGGATATCTGATGTTATTAAGGTCACGTATATCTGTAATTTCATTTATCCAGGTCATGGTATATCGTAAATTCATCATCCAGGTCATGGTATACTGTAATATTCATTTATCCAGGTCATGGTATATCTGTAATATTCATTCATCAGGTCATGTATATCTGTAATATTCATTCATCAGGTCTGTGGTATATCTGTAATATTCTTTCATCCAGGTCATGGTATATCTGTAATATTCATTCACAGGTCATGGTATATCTGTAATTCTTATCAGGTCATGGATATATCGGTAATCATTCATTCCAGGTCATGGTAATCTGTAAATTCTATCCAGGTCACGGTATATCGGTAATATTCATTTCAGTCCAGGTCATGGTATATCTGTAATATTCATTCATCCAGGTCATGGTATATCTGTATATCATTTTATCAGTCATGGTATATCTGCTAATATTCATCATCCAGGTCATGGTATATCTGTAATATTCATCATCCAGGTCATGGTATATCTGTAATATTCATCATCCAGGTCACGGTATATCTGTAATATTACAATCCAGGTCATGGTATATCTGTAATATTCATCCATCCAGGTCCGGTATATCTGTAATACTATTTATCCAGGTCACGGTAATCTGAATATTCCTTCATCCAGGTCACGGTATATCGTAATATTCATATCCAGGTCCGGTATATATATGTTATATTCATCCATCCAGGTCATGGTTATCTGTAATATTCATTTCCAGGTAAGGTAATCTTAAATTCATTTATCCAGGTCATGGTATATCGTAATATTCATTCATCCAGGTCATGGTATATCTGTAATATCATTCATCCAGGTCATGGTATATCTGTAATTATCATCCATCCAGGTCAGGTATATCTGTAATATCATATCAGGTCATGGTATATCTATGTACTATCATTCATCCAGGTCAGGTATATCTGTAATATTCATCCATCCAGGCCATGGTATATCTGTAATATTCATTTAGGTCATGGTATATCTGAATATCATCCAACCAGGTCATGTTATATCTGTAATATCATTCATGCAGGTCATGGTAATCTGTAATATTCATTATCCAGGTCATGGTAGATCTGTAATATTCATTCATCCAGGTAATGGTATATATGTAATATTCATTATCCAGGTCATGGTATATCTGTATATTCATTCATCGGGCACGGTATATTGTTAATATATTCATCCAGGTCACGGTATATCTTAATATTCTTCATCCAGGTCACGGGATATCTGTAATATTCATTTATCCAGGTCATGGTACAATCTGTAATATTCATTCATCCAGGTCATGGTATATCTGTCATATTCATCATCCAGGTCACGGTATATCTGTAATATTCATCCATCAGGTCAGGTATATCTGTAATTTCATTCATCCAGGTCACGGTATCTGTAATTCATTTATCCAGGTCATGGTATATGTAATATTCATCCATCAGGTATGGTATATCTGTAATATTCATTATCCAGGTCATGGTTATATCTGTAATATTCATTCATCCAGGTCATGGGTATATCTGTAATATTCATCATCCAGGTCGTGGTTATCTGTAATATTCTTTCATCCAGGTATGGTATATCTGTAATATTCATCCATCCAGGTCATGGTATATCTGTAATATTCATCATCCAGGTCATGGTATATCTGTATATTCATCCATCCAGGTCACGGTATATCTGTAATATTAATCCATCAGGTCATGGATATCTGAATTATTCATCCATCCAGGTCACGGTATATCTGTAATACTCATTTATCCAGGTACGGTATATCTGTAATATTCATCATCCAGGTCACGGTATATCTGTAATATTCATTCATCCAGGTCAGGTATATCTGTTATATCATCCATCCAGGTATGGTATATCTGTAAATTATTCATCCAGGTCACGGTATATCTGTAATATTCATTTATCCAGGTCACGGTATATCTGTAATATTCATTCATCCAGGTCATGGTATATCTGTCAAATTTCATTCATCCAGGTCATGGGTATATCTGTAATATTCATCCACCAGGTCATGGGATATCTGTAATATCATTCAGGTCATGGTATATCTGTATATTCATTTATCCAGGTCATGGTATATCTGTAATATTCATCCATCAGGTCATGGTATATCTGGAATATTTCATCATCCAGGCATGGTATATCTGTAATTATCATCCATCCAGGTCACGGTATATCTGTAATATTCATCCATCCAGGTCACGGTATATCTGTATATTCATTCATCCAGGTCACGGTATATCTGTAACATTCATTCACCAGGTCATGGTATATCTGTAATATTCATTTATCCAGGCCATGGTATATCTGTAATATTCATTTATCCAGTCATGGTATTCTTCTTAATATCCATTCTCCAGGTCATGATATATCTGTTAATTATTCATCCAGGTCATGGTATATCTGTAATATTCATTCATCCAGGTCATGGTATATCTGTAATATTCACCATCCAGGCCATGGTAATCTAATATTCATTTATCCAGGTCATGGTATATCTGTAATATTCATCCAACCGGTCATGTTATACTGTAATATCATCATGCAGTTATGGATATCGTAATATTCATTTATCCAGGTCATGGTAGATCTGTAATATTCATTATCCAGGTTAATGGTATTATGTAAATTCATATCCAGGTCATGGTATATCTGTAATATTCATTCATCACGGTCACGGTATATCTTTAATATTCATTCTCCAGGTCACGGTATATCTAAATATTCTTTCATCCAGGTCACGGTATATCTGTAATATTATTTATACAGGTCATGTTACATCTGTAATATTCATTAATCCAGGTCATGGTATATCTGTAATATTCATTCATCCAGGTCATGGTATATCTGTAATATATCCACCAGGTAAGGTATATCGTAATGTTCATTCATCCAGGTCAACGGGTATATCTGTAATGTTCATTATCCAGGTCATGGTATTCTGTAATATTCATCCATCAGGTTCTGGTCTATCGTAATATTCTTTATCCAGGTCAGGGTATATCTGTAATATTCATTCATCCAGGTCATGGTATATCTGTAATATTCATCATCCAGGTTTGTGGTATATCTGTAATATTCTTTCATCCAGGTCATGGTATATCTGTAATATTCATTCATCCAGGTCATGGTATATCGTAATATCTTTATCCAGGTCATGGTATATCGTTATATTCATTCATCCAGGTCATGGTACATCTGTAATATTCATTCATCAGGTCACGGTAATCTGTAATATTCTTTCATCCAGTTCATGGTATATCTGTAATATCATTCATCCAGGTCATGGTATATCTGTAATATTCATTTATCCAGGTCATGGATATCTGTAATATTCATTCATCCAGGTCACGGTATATCTGTAATATTCTTTCATCCAGGTCACGGTATATGCTGTAATATTCATTCATCCAGGTCCATGGTATATTGTAATATTCATTCATCCAGGTCATGGTTATATCTGTAATAGTCTTTCATCCGGGCATGGTATATCTGTAATATTATTCATCCAGTCATGGTATATCGTGAATATTCATCTTATCCAGGTCATGGTATATCTGTTATATCATCATCAGTCACGGTATATCTGTAATATTCATCCATCCAGGTCATGGTATATCTGTTGTATTCAGTTAGATCAACTGGACTTAAAGTTTAGTTCTTGAAGACGTTTCGCTAGTTATCCGACTCGATCTCTCAATTCAGAATGATTTGTGCAGGAATGCAATCACGTATTCTTCTAATTTGGGTATCTCAGGACAGAGAGGGAAACTATAGATGCCCTTTTTATGATGCAGGGCATTATTAAACACAAACTAAATCTTAATAAATGACATATCTCAACTGAAATACTGGGCATATTTATACATTTATAATGTCTATTTTCACCATTAAAGGGCATGTCCACCCCCAAAACTACAATTTAACCCACAACTGGAACCACTGTGTAGTGTTAAAAAAGCCTTACCTTTTCCTCTGCTCCATATGGTTCTCCTGCAGTGCATATTAAAGTGCAGGAAAGAGAAGAGTAGGAGGTGTCTATGTGTAAAAATGTTTCTGCCCCTTCCCTGTCCTCCTGGAGGATTCTGGCATACCAACCTTTGTTCCCTCAGCTATTTCAATAGCTGGCAGCACCATTTGTGATGGACTAAGGCCCGGTACACACAAGTTGACAAGTTTATTTTTCCTTCCAAGGACCTATATAATAATAACATTTTTTACTTTGTTTGTTGGGAATCAAAAAAGGTACCACAGATATTCCAAATCAGCTGATGCTGCGTCCATTAAGACCAGAGGAACGGCCTTGATTTACTGACATGCCCATTTACTCAAACCACCTGGCTAGGCCTAAAAATGGTTGGGAGTAATAGATTATGTCTAGAAATTCAAGCTGTACCAGTAAAAAAAATATCCCAAATGAATGGATTGTGAAAGGTTTAATTATTTTAAGTTAAAACTCAAGAAAAAACCTTTCCATTCAGTAAAATGTATTTGATAAGATTAACTCAATTGAATTCACAGTTTATTGGTATAACCACACATACAACATTTCGGGACGTCCTGTCTGAGGAAGGGATCATCAACACTTATATCTCAAAGAATACATCCCTGTGTGGTACAAAAAACAGACAGTCTAGTTATGAAGCCTGAAGAAGTGAAAATGAGTCCTGTGCTTCTGGTACCTAAAATGGAAGGAGATAATAATAAAGCAGCTAAAACACAGAGGCACATACAATGGAAAGTGGGGTTAAAGCTACAGTAGGGGAAATTTCCTTGAAATACAGAAATTATATACCATTAAGAAATGGTTTTAATATTATATTTTGTGCACTACCATTCCAATTTTTATATTTTAATCACATATATATTTTAGACACATAGCAATTGGAAAGATATCGCGGGTGCCGACCCGCGATGCATGATGTGTACGATCGGCCGCTTTGGCCAATAATCGTCTCAGGTATGGACACTTTATCGGCTGGGCGGATCTCTGAACAAGCAGCCCCAATCGCACACGTGTACGAACCTTTAGTTAATGAAAACCCTGTGTTAGTAATCAGGAACTGAACTAAGTTTGTCATGGTATATATGTAGCATTCAGTTACATCATCTTTACTTGAAGTTTAATTCTTGAAATGTTTTATTTATTAAGGAAAACAGATGTTACAACATTGTAGAATTATCATATATACATTTCCCCTGTGCTCTGTAACTTGTCTTGTTCACCCTCAGTAGTGTTATACTGAGCACAGTTTCATCGAGCCATCCTGTCGGATCAACCAGGATTTCTGATATGATGTGTCCCATTACACCCAACAGTCTGTACTATTGCACTCAGTCTTGTTTTTATATATTGTACAGATGAACACTGAGGCTCAATTGAATAACATTAGTTTACTGATCAGATATGCCAGGTCGCCCCCAACCATCCCATAGTGAGCGGAAAAATCAGGGGGAGGGAAAGATCTTTTTTATTGCTAGTGTGCGTGTGTTGTTTAAAGGGATGCCAGCAGTGTAGGATGGCGGCCAAAGCTGCTTGTATCCAAAGCTTTGGGGTATTAATAAATCGCTTTACAGTGTATTTACTGTCTGGTCTGAGGGCCTCCAGATCCTATCGAACCCAGGGATCCTATTTTCGGTAAGTGCAGTAAGATATTCCATCTGTTGCACATCAGATGTTCTGTTGATTAATGCTTCTTTCGTTGGGATGCTTGAGTCTTAAAGGCATTTGGTTAGTCATTCAACTGGCTTTGCCAATTCAGAATGACAACCTGTCAAAATGTCAAGTCCACGTGCGCACATCTTGTCAGTGTGCAATATTCCATACCTGGTGTTACTTAGAGTACAGGCATCCACACTGTTAAAATTCATGCTAGTAGTAAGAAATGCTTGGTGCACCCTGGATTTTATTTACAAGTAATGCTTTATGACATAAACGTTTCCACCTCAAACATTTATTGGAGAAGAGCTTCACCAAGTTATGTGAATCTAAAACCAAAGATACAAAATACAACATACTAAAAACACATGTATCTTATTTTTTATTTTTTTTTTGCAATCACAGTTCAAATAAATAAATAAAACATTTAAAGGAAACTGTGTATTTTATACTTTAGGTTGGACTGTGTTCAGCCTAATTTGCGAGCCTCTTTATTAAAGAAAATGAATGAATTAACCTACAAGTAGAGAGTCCGAACTTCGCAAAATCCGGTCCGCTTGAGGATCCGAGAATTTTCGAAAAAATTCGAAAATTTGAAAATCCGTGAGCGGACACATTAAAATGAAATATACCCTCAAAATTACGAGATTTTTCGTATTTTCGAAAATTTTCGATATTACGAGTTTTCATGTAAATTCGAAAAATATTTGAAAAATACGAGGAAAAACTAGTATTTCGAAATTAGCAAAAATGTGTTTTAAAAATACGAGTAATCCTCGTATCGGAAGTTCGGAAGGCGGGATTAAACGGGTAAATCCACGGCGGATCTGGGTTCGGATCCGCGAACTGGCCATCCCTACCTACAAGCATTAGGTACCCATTTTATGGTGGTTTCCATGTCTCTTTACTAATCTTCCTCGTCATACTAACCCAGTAATTATAGATAAAAAAAAGAAAATAGATTTAATCAATAGTGGGTGTTTGTTAATAGAGATGGACGAACTTCCTAAAGTTTGGTTCATTTTAGAACTATAGAACGTCAGTAAAAGTTTCAGGGATATGAGCGAATTTGAGGGTTACCGAAATGCTACATTAGTGCCAGGTTGAACTCAGGTTCGAGTTTTAGTTCTATTTAACTGTCTGTCCATGAGGCACCCTAGTGATGTCATCTACTCTGACTATCTAGTACAGCCACAACAGCTACTCTGTGGATAATGTTTCTACCTGTGTGTCAATCCTGCATGGCCCAAAATCATGGGACCACAATCAGGGTTATTCAATAAAAGTTTTTATCATTTAAAATGGTGCTAATTTTGCCCCAACCAATCAGATCTTAGCTTTCAAATGTTAAATAAGATCTTGTTGGTTGGGGTAAAATTAGCACCATTTTAAATGATGAGAAATTTAATTGAATCTCCCTGCTTATTTTTCTCACTTCACGAGACATCCTTGTGGTGTAAACTACTTTGACCAAAACGGAAAATAGCTCCGTACTTTCAAAAATTATTGAAAATAGCTCTTTACATTGGAAAATTATCAAAAATAGCTCCGTACTTTCAAAAATTATCAAAAATAGCTCTGGTAATAAGAAAAGAAAGAAGTAAATTTGAGACAAAACAAGCTTCTACGCAGATCAACCTTTTTTTGTGTATTATACACGAGCATCCGTTAGGTTAATAAATCTGAAGGAGGCCCCTCTCCAACATGCCAGGGTTCAGGAAGAAGTACAGGGGGTTGGAGATGGGAAGTTGGACAGAATCAGAAGGAAATGAGAAGATTCCCATCTCAGAGTCCATCAGATAGACCAACAGAACAACCAGGAACAGAGGAACGCTGGAGAACTTGGAAGATACTATTTCAGAAAGAACCGCATGTTACCACTAAACTTGTTTATTCATTATTTTATGGATGTAGTTCATATTATTATAAAATTCTCATAGTTATTTAAATGGTATTACTGTCAGACAAACTAACTTAGAATTTAACATTTGACATTTGTTAAATAACCTGATAATCATTACCTTGGATATTCATATCATACAGGCAACATCTTTCATAGACTACAACAGTATAATTCTAGCGAAAAATAGATCATGTTGTACCAAGTAACTCAATACAAAGTTTAAAATGCTCTCTTCCAATCATTTAAACATTTTGAATTAGAAACAGCTACTTTTGAAAACCACATGAGATTCTCACAATATACAAATGAGGAAAAGGTTGATACTTCATGCAGCCTAACATTAGGGCATTGACTTGTGAACCAAGCACAACTGTTCCAGGAAAATTAAAGCTTATTCTCACTTGCTTACCGCAGTAGCTGAACAACATAATAGTACTAAAGCGGTGACATATAATAGAACTTAAGAGATGTACATACATAAAACAATAATGAATTAAAAATATTGCGCGGTCGATATAATAGAATAAGAAATAAAATTCATGTAGATTGTAAATACATTGGCATCTAAGGTATATATCTACACAACACCCCTGAGACTTAATCTTACTGTATGCCCAGATATCTAATGCTACCAGTAAAGGAAACTTTAGATATAAATCTCTTGCTACCAAACCTACTGAGACAGATTAATTACTGCAGACTATACGGTCCTCACGAGAGACCTGTAAATGTTTTAACCAGCATTTAAAATCTCTTGTGAAAATGGTCCATAGACATCTGATGGATGACAACACTCTTTCATCAGCACTAGATCTTACTTGCAATTACTAATTAAAACAAATGATAATAATTTATAATTTTACAGAGTAAAAATATATTAGGGTTTAAAGTTGTTTAATGGCAATGAATTAGATAAATATTTTTGTCAAATACTGCTGGGGAATTAGTAATTGAAAGGATAACTATCTAGTAAATCTCCTAATGAAGTACCCGGGTAGATGAAGGGTTGGATTATCTCCACCTCAACATATTGTTTTTGTTATGGGGCTACATCATATACAGTTTTTCTTTGGTAGGATAGGCGTGGAGATCCTGTATTAAAGATAGGCTGAGTCAGGAGTGAAGGACTTGCAGATAATGCCTTTATACAACTATAGTTCTTCCTTTCGATTTTTTTATGGCACATCCGTACCTTCGTTCCTGGCGATGTAAGGGGTAGGTGTACTTTACAAAGTGGCCAGTCCACCCTCAACTGGCTTTGTTCCCCATTTTGTCCACAAACTGGTAATGTTATAAAACCCCTACAATTTCTCCTCTTCTGCTGCAATAGGTGGTTGTCCTGCAGGGCCTCATGAAAGTCCCAGTGAACTGAAGCGTAGGAGCCATCTTACTGGTACTAAATGGTTTCTCCTTCGACTCAACTGTTCCATCATCAGGTTTCTAGCATGTGGGGTGGAGTCCAAGCTATTTACCCCCTATTCTAAATTTAATATGGGTTCCAGGCGCTAAAGGAAAAAAAAGGAAAAAAACAGGAAAAGGAGGAGAGGTGGGGGGTGGGGGTTAGGGGGAGGTGTACGTTGGGGGGTTTCTTTATTTTATGTTGTTTCGGTTTGAGTGCCCTGCGTAAACAGAGGAGAGTTTTGCAATTTTTAATCGCCTCTCTAAAAAATAATATTTTTTTCTATTATAATAGACACTACCAACAATGCATTCTGATTTCCTTATATGGTGGGATAATGTATCTCGGAGAATTCTGGGAGTAGTGCAATGACATCGCATTAGGTCAGTCCAAATTTTGTTGAGAAAAAAAATCATATTTTCAAGTCAGTGAATTCATAAAGTTATTATAAAGACTTTGTTTTAGTAAGACCCTGTTTCATAGAATCAAAAAGGCATTTTAACAGAATGGCCTTCTATGTGCTAGTCACTACTATAATGTGCTCCTAGGTAGTAGTGTGGCCTAGCGCTGAAAACTTATTCAGTGGCACCCAATGATTAAAGTCATATTCCTGGACCAACCGGGAGACCAATTAAATACCCCCACCACCTGATAACGACACATTTAGTGCCCCTGTGATACCCAATTCAGTGGCCCCCCAAAGTTAAAGGGCATGTCCACCCCAAAACTATGTTTGCTGTAGGGTGAGGAGCGCTATCTGTGGTACTTGTTGCCCATATACTTTCATTATTTTTTTGGGAACAGGTTAATCAACAAGTTATTTTCATTTTTGTGTTCTTATGGGAGTCAGCCATTGATTGCACTCCTCCTATAGTGGGCAGTTTGATGTAGTCTAGGGAGAAGTCACCAATCAAAGGGTTTTGCATATGGTTTAAATTAAAGCCTTTTCTCCATTTAATTAAATAACATGCACGAATCTGAAGCAACTGATATTGCAAGTGCTACCTGGGATCTGGGATTTTACTTAAAGCCATTTCCCTTCTTTTAGTTTAGACACATGATCTAAATTGTTGTATGTTGCAAGTAGCATGTTGATGTTAGTTTATCTATGTGTGGTTTATATAGTATATATATATATTATAGTTATATATATATATATACTATATATAAAATGAAACATGAGCCGCACACCAATTGCGATATCAAAACGAGTTATACTTCAAATATTAATGGCTGCCGACACATCAATGGCAACGTTTCGGGAGACCACTCCTTTCTCAAGATAAGGGCACGTGTAAAATGAACAATGCCAAACATGTATTGTTTATACAGAGTCAAACAGAAGTGATGCACACACACACATCATTAAACTAAGGGATATCTGTACACAGAGAGGAATCATTTATTTTCCGCATTCCCAAAAATTTTATTTCACATTATTTTATATTGTTCGGATTCTTAAAACATTTTTTAAATTGGTGAAGCTTATAGACTCCAAATCTGAAAATTAATCAGCTCTTATTTATATAACCCTTAGTTTGCTTTGAATTGATGTATATACCCCTACTTATATTTATGGTTATCGTAGAGATGGCCGAGCTTTATAAAGTTTTCTGGTCCATTTTGAACTTTTTCGGAGCCCAGTTAAAGTCAAGGGGGAGTGATAGTTTGAAAAGTCCGGTGGATTACAACTAAACTAAACAATGGTAACGTTACTGTTAAAGCTTGGCTGTGGCCCCCTGGAGAATGGGTCTAGGGAACATTGTCACTATCACAAAACTTTTTAAAACACTTCTTATTAAACACAAGAGGGGCAATTGTCAGGTGTTGTGTACAAGCTACAGCGAGGGTTATCTAAATCAATACATTATCGGGGTTACCGAAAGATAAAACATAATTCAAAGGTGACTCGAATCGAATGTACTTTTTGAAGGGTCTCCATCCCGAAAACGAACGCGGGTTTAAAGCAACAAACCGTAATTGGAGGGTTAGAGGAAAAAACGATCCATACATTCAAGGGTTACCCGAAAATTACGCTATCTTTCGTGGGTTACCGAAAATCGAAGGTTACATTTTGAGGTTAGCGAACAATACATTCTAGGATAAGCCGAAAACGATCGTTACTTTGATGGTTTAGCGAGAATAAACGATACTTTAGAGGGTTAGCGAGTAACATTCTCGGGTTAGGCCAACGGCCGGAAATTCAATAATTATCAATAGATTCGGTTTGTTTCCCATCTCTAGTATAGCATCCAGAATATTGAATTTCAGTTATATTGTTACCTAGTACTCCTTGTCTCTGCCACATGCCGTTAAATTGGCAACAACTTTCGTGCCTTGGTGGGAATGTTGGTAGGTGAGGAACATGTCATTTCAGGGCATTAATGCCCATCCAATAGACATTGAGGTTTCACAATCGAAGTATCACAAATTTAATTTAGTTTAGTGCCTAGAATGTGCTTGCTCTTTTTTAATGCCTTGGGTTAGTGCAGGCCCTACAAAATGAGTGTGAACCCCCACCACTAAACCTGATATCTGATATTACTTTGGATGGGTTTGGGTTTTAATATTCTTCAGCAATAGCAACCCTATAGTAAATGCACCCATAGTTTCATCTTCCTTCTTCTCTTGGGTATAGTAGCTAAACTGACTATATTCTTCACGCATAAATAATTCATCTACTTTAATATATGCATATTTAGAATCATTTTCATCTCATTTCCCAATTGATGTTATGCCAGAATAAAGAAAAAGTAATAAAACATAAATTTAGATAAATCCATCCAGGTCATGTATATCTGTAATATTTATTCATTTATCCAGGTCATGGTTATATCTTAATATTCAATCCATCCAGGTCATGGGTAATATCTGTAATATTCATTCATCCATTCATGGTATATCTTAATATTCATTCATCCGGTCATGGTATTCCTTAATATTCATCATCCAGGTCATGGTATATATGTAATATTCATCTATCCAGGTCATGGTATATCTGTAATATTCATATCATCGGTCATGGTATATATCTGTATATTCATTCATCCAGGTCATGGTATATCTGTAATATTCATTCATCAGGTCATGGTATATCTTTAATATTCACTATCCAGGTCCGGATATCTGTAATATTCATTCATCCAAGGTCATGGTTAATCTGTAATATTCATTCATCCAGGTCATGGTATATTGTAATATTCATTCATCGGTCAGGATATCTGATATTCATCATCCAGGTCTGGTATCTCTTAATATTCATTCATCCAGTGTCATGGTATATCTGTAATATTCATCTCATCCAGGTCATGTATATCTGTAATATTCATTTTCCAGGTCATGGTATCTGTAATATCATCCATCCAGGTCAATGGTATATCTGTAATATTCATCCTCCAGGTCACGGTATATCTTGTAATATTCTATCCATCCAGGTCACGGTATCTCTTAATATTCATCATCCAGGTCACGGTATAATCTGTAATATTCATTTCATCCAGGTCAGTATATCTGTAATATTCATTTTCCAGGTCATGGTATATCTGTAATATTCATCATCCAGGTCATGGTATATCTGTAATATTCATTCATCCAGGTCAGGTATATCTGTAATATTCAATCCATCCCGGTCATGGTATATCTGTAATATTCATCCATCCAGGTCATGGTTATCTGTAATATTCATCCATCCGGTCAGGTATATCTGTAATACTCATTATCCAGGTCAGGTATATCTGTAATATTCATTCATCCGGTCGGTATATCTGTATATTATTCATCCAGGTCGGTAATCTGTTATATTCATCCTCCAGGTCAGGTATATCTGTAATATTCTTCATCCAGGTCACGGTATATCGTAATTCATTATCCAGGTCACGGTATATCTGTAATATTCATTCATCCAGGTCATGGTATATCTGTAATATTCATTCATCCAGGTCACTGGTATATCTGTAAATTCATCCATCCAGGTCATGGTGGTATATCTGTAATTATCATTTCATCCAGGTCAGGTATATCTGTAATATTCATTATCAGGTCATGGATATATCTGTAATTCATTCCATCAGGTCATGGTTATATCTGTAATATTCATTTATCCAGGTCATGGTATATCTGTAATATTCATTCATCCAGGTCATGGTATATCTGTAATTTCATCCATCCAGGTCATGGTATATCTGTAATATTCATCCATCCAGGTCATGGTATACTGTAATATTCATCATCACGGTCATGGTATATCTGTAATTCATTCCATCCAGGTCAGGTATATCTGTAATATTCATTCATCCAGGTCACGGTATATCTGTAATATTCATTCTCCGGTCAGGGTATATCTGTAATATTTCATTATCCAGGCCATGGTTATATCTGTAATATTCATTATCCGTAGGTATTCTTAATATCGATTCTCAGGTCATGATATCTCTGTAATATTCATTATCCAGGTCATG
The DNA here is from genome assembly GCA_019447015.1 of Hymenochirus boettgeri. Classification (NCBI taxonomy): domain Eukaryota; kingdom Metazoa; phylum Chordata; class Amphibia; order Anura; family Pipidae; genus Hymenochirus; species Hymenochirus boettgeri. The sequence continues at coordinate 3,675,468 of CM033477.1, read as the reverse complement.
GTATATTCTGTAATATTCATTTATCCAGGTCAGGTATATCTGTAATATTCATTCTCGGTCATGGTATATCATTTCATCATCGGTCATGGTATATCTGTATATTCATCATCCAGGTCTGGTATATCTGTAATATCTCATCAGGTCATGGTATATCTGTAATCATCATCCAGGTCATGTATATCTGTATATTCATTCTCCAGGTCATGTATATCTGTAATATTCATATATCCAGGTCAGGTATATCTGTAATATTCTCTCCAGGTCATGTATATCGTAATATTCCTATCCTACATGGTATATCTGTAATATTCATCCTCCAGGTCATGGTATAATCTGTAATATTCATCCATCCAGGTCATATATCTGTAATATTCATTCATCCAGAGTCACGGTCTATCTGTATATTCATTCATCCGGTCATGGTATATCTGTAATATTCTTTTATCCAGGTCCAGGTAATTCTGTAATTCATTTATCCAGGTCATGGTATTTCTTAATACGATTCATCCAGGTCATGTATATCTGTAATATTCATTCATCCCAGGTCATGGTATATCTGTAATATTCATTCATCCAGGTCATGGTATATCTGTTAATATTCATCCATCCAGGCCCGTATATCTGTAATATTCATTTATCCAGGTCATGTTATATCTGTAATAATCATCACAGGTCATGTTATATCTGTAATATTCATCATCAGGTTCATGGTATATCGTCATGGTAATCGTAATATTCTTCATCCAGGTATGTATATATGTAATATTCATTCCATGTCATGGTTAACTGTAATATTCATTCTCCAGGGTACGGTATATCTTTAATATTCATTACCAGGTCGGTATATCTAAATCTTCCTTACAGTCACGGTATCTGTAATATTCATTTATCCAGTCTGGTATAATCTGTAATATTCATTCATCCAGGCATGGTATCTGTAATATTCATCATCCAGGTCAGTATATCTGTAATATATCATCCATCCAGGTCAGGGTATATCTTTACTGTTCATTCATCCAGGTCACGTATATCTGGTACTGTTCATTTATCCAGGTCATGGTATATCTGTTAATATCATCCATCCAGTCATGGTATATCTGTAATATTATTATCGTCATGTATATATCTGTAATATTCTTCATCCGGTCATGTAATCTGTAATATTCATTCATCCAGGTCGTGGTATATCTGTAATATTCTATTCTTCATCCAGGTCATGGTAATCTGTAATATTCATTCATCCAGGTCATGGTAATATCTGTAATATTCATTCTCCAGGTCATGGTATATCTGTATATTCATTCATCCAGGTCACGGTACATCTGTAATTTCATTTCATCCGGTCACGGTTATCTGTATATTCTTTCATATCCGGTCATGGTATATCTGTATATTCATTCATCCGGTCATGGTATATCTGTTAATATTCATTTATCATCCAGGTCATGGTATATCTGTAATATCATCCATCCAGGTCATGGTATATCTGTAATATTCATTCTCCAGTATGGTATATCTGTATTTCATCCATCAGGTCACGGTATATCTGTAATATTATCCATCCAGGCTGTATATCTGTAATATTCATCCATCCAGGTCACGGTATATCTGTATACTCATTTATCCAGGTCACGGTATATCTGTAATTATTCATCATCCAGGTCCGGTATATCTGTAATATTCTTCATCCAGGTCACGGTATATCTGTTATATTCATCCATCCAGTCATGGATATCGTAATTCAGTACCAGGTACGGTATATCTGTATATTCATTATCCAGGTCACTGTATATCTGTAATATTCATTCATCCAGGTCATGGTATATCTGTAATATTCATTCATCCAGGTCATGTATACTGTATATTCATCCATCCGGTCATGGTATATCTGTAATATTCATTCAGGTCATGGTATATCGTATATTCATCAGTCGTATATCTGTAATATTCATCCATCCAGGTCATGGTATATCTGTAATATCATCCATCCAGGTCATGGTATATCTGTAATATTCATTCCATCCAGGTCACGGTATATCTGTAATATTCATCCATCCAGGTCACGGTATATCTGTAATTCATTCATCCAGGTCACGGTATATCTGTAACATTCATTCATCCAGGTCATGGTATATCTGTAATATTCATTTATCCGGCCATGGTATATCTGAATATTCATTTATCCAGTCCATGGTATTTCTTTAATATCCATTCATCCAGGTCATGATATCTCTGTAATATTCTTCATCCAGGTCTGGTATATCTGTAATATTCTTCATCCGTCATGGTATCTGTAATCTTACCATCCAGGCCATGGTATATTTAATATTCATTTATCCAGGTCATGGTATATCTGTAATATTCATCCAACCAGGTCATGTTTTTCTGAATATTCATTCATGCAGTTCATGGTATATCTGTAATATTCATTTATCCAGGTCATGGTAGATCTGTAATTTCATTCATCCAGGTAATGGTATATATGTATAATTCATTTATCCAGGTCATGTATATCTGTAATATCTTCATCCGGGTCACGGTAATTCTTTAAATATCATTCATCCAGGTCACGGTATATCTATAATATTCTTTCATCCAGGTCACGGTATATCTGTAATATTCATTATATCCAGGTCATGGTACATCTGTAATATCATCATCCAGGTCATGGTATATCTGTAATATTCATTCATCCAGTCATGGTATATCTGTAATATACATCCATCCGGTCGGGTATATCTGTAATGTTCATTCATCCAGGTCACGGTATATCTGTAATGTTCATTTATCCAGTCATGGTATATCTGTAATATTCATCCATCCAGGTCATGGTATATCTGTAATATTCATTTATCCAGGTCATGGTATATCTGTAATATCATTCTCCAGGTCATGTTCGAATATCATCATCCAGGTCGTGGTATATCTGTAATATTCTTTCATCCAGGTCATGGTATATCTGTAATATTCATTCATCCAGGTCATGGTATATCTGTAATATTCATTTATCCAGGTCATGGTATATCTTTATCATCTATCCAGGTCATGGTACATCTGTAATATTCATTCATCCAGGTCACGGTATATCTGTAATATTCTTTCATCCAGGTCATGGTATATCTGTAATATTCATTCATCCAGGTCATGGTATATCTGTAATATTCATTTATCCAGGTCATGGTATATCTGTAATTCATTCATCCAGGTCACGGTATCTCTGTAATATTCTTTCATCCAGGTCACGGTATATCTGTAATATTCATTCATCCAGGTCATGGTATATCTGTAATATTCATTCATCCAGGGCATGGTAATCTGTAATATTCTTTCATCCAGGTCATGGTATATCTGTAATATTCATCATCCAGGTCATGGTATATCTGTAATATTCATTTATCCAGGTCATGGTATATCTGTAATTTCATCCATCCAGGTCACGGTATATCTGTAATATTCATCCATCCAGGTCATGGTATATCTGTTGTATTCAGTTAGATCAACTGGACTTAAATTTAGTTCTTGAAGACGTTTCGCTAGTTATCCGACTCGATCTCTCAATTCAGAATGATTTGTGCAGGAATGCAATCACGTATCTTCTAATTTGGGTATCTCAGGACAGAGAGGGAAACTAGATGCCCTTTTTATGATGCAGGGCATTATTAAACACAAACTAAATCTTAATAAATGACATATCTCAACTGAAATACTGGGCATATTTATACATTTATAATGTCTATTTTCACCATTAAAGGGCATGTCCACCCCAAAACTACAATTAACCACAACTGGAACCACTGTGTATGTTAAAAAGCCTTACCTTTTCTCTGCTCCATATGGTTCTCCTGCAGTGCATATTAAAGTGCAGGAAAGAGAAGAGTAGGAGGTGTCTTGTGTAAAAATGTTTTGCTCTGCCCTTCCCTGTCCTCCTGGGGATTCTGGCATACCAACCTTTGTTCCCTCAGCTATTTCAATAGCTGGCAGCACCATTTGTGATGGACTAAGGCCCGGTACACCAAGTGACAAGTTTTTTTTTTTCCTTCCAAGGACCTATATAATAATAACATTTTTTACTTTGTTTGTTGGGAATCAAAAAGGTACCCAGATATTCCAATCAGCTGATGCTGCGTCATTAAGACCAGAGGAACGGCCTTGATTTACTGACATGCCCATTTACTCAACCACCTGGCTAGGCCTAAAATGGTTGGGAGTAATAGATTATGTCTAGAAATTCAAGCTGTACCAGTAAAAAAAATATCCCAAAATGAATGGATTGTGAAAGGTTTAATTATTTTAAGTTAAACTCAAGAAAAACCTTTCCATTCAGTAAAATGTATTTGATAAGATTAACTCAATTGAATTCACAGTTATTGGTATAACCACACATACAACTTTCGGGACGTCCTGTCTGAAAGGGATCATCAACACTTATATCTCAAAGAATACTCCCTGTGTGGTACAAAAAACAGACAGTCTAGTTATGAAGCCTGAAGAAGTGAAAATGAGTCCTGTGCTTCTGGTACCTAAAATGGAAGGAGATAATAATAAAGCAGCTAACACAGAGGCACATACTGGAAAGTGGGGTTAAAGCTACAGTAGGGGAAATTTCCTTGAAATACAGAAATTATATACCATTAGAAATGGTTTTAATATTTTTTGTGCACTACCATTCCAATTTTTATATTTTAATCACTATATATTTTAGACACATAGCAATTGGAAAGATATCGCGGGTGCCGACCCGCGATGCATGATGTGTACGATCGGCCGCTTTGGCCAATAATCGTCTCAGGTATGGACACTTTATCGGCTGGGCGGATCTCTGAACAAGCAGCCCCAATCGCACACGTGTACGAACCTTTAGTTAATGAAAACCCTGTGTTAGTAATCAGGAACTGAAGTTGCATATTGTCATGGATTATGTGCATTCAGTTACATCATCTTACTTGAAGTTTAATTCTTGAAATGTTTTTTTATTAAGGAAAAACAGATGTTACAAACATTGTAGAATTATCATATACATTTCCCCTGTGCTCTGTAACTTGTCTTGTTCACCCTCAGTATGTTATACTGAGCACAGTTCATCGAGCCATCCTGTCGGATCAACCAGGATTTCTGATATGATGTGTCCCATTACACCCAACAGTCTGTACTATTGCACTCAGTCTTGTTTTTATATATTGTACAGATGAACACTGAGCTCATTGAATAACATTAGTTTACTGATCAGATATGCCAGGTGCCCCCCACCCTCCCATAGTGAGCGAAAAATCAGGGGGAGGGAAAGATCTTTTTTATTGCTAGTGTGGCGTGTGTGTTTAAAGGGATGCCAGCAGTGTAGGATGGCGGCCAAAGCTGCTTGTATCCAAAGCTTTGGGGTATAATAAATCGCTTTACAGTGTATTTACTGTCTGGTCTGAGGGCCTCCATCCTATCGAACCAGGGATCCTATTTTCGGTAAGTGCAGTAAGATATTCCATCTGTTGCACATCAGATGTTCTGTTGATTAATGCTTCTTTCGTTGGGATGCTTGAGTTTAAAGGCATTTGGTTTAGTCATTCAACTGCTTTGCCAATTCAGAATGACAACCTGTCAAAATGTCAAGTCCACGTGCGCACATCTTGTCATGTGCAATATTCCATACCTGGTGTTACTTAGAGTACAGGCATCCACCCTGTAAAATTCATGCTAGTAGTAAGAAATGCTTGGTGCACCCTGGATTTTTTACAAGTAATGCTTATGACATAAACGTTTCCACCTCAAACATTTATTGGAGAAGAGCTTCACCAAGTTATGTGAATCTAAAACCAAAGATACAAAAACCACAACTAAAACACATGTATCTTATTTTTTATTTTTTTTGCAATCACATTCAATAAATAAATAAAACATTTAAGGAAAACTGTGTATTTTATACTTTGGTTGGACTGTGTTCAGCCTAAATTGCGAGCCTCTTTATTATAAGAAAATGAATGAATTAACCTACAAGTAGAGATGTCCAACTTCGCAAAATCCGGTCCGCTTGAGGATCCGAGAATTTTCGAAAAAATTCAAAATTTGAAAATCCGTGAGCGGACACATTAAAATGAATATACCCTCAAAATTACGAGTTTTTCGTATTCGAAAATTTTCGATATTACGAGTTTTCATGTATTTCGAAAATATTTGAAAATACGAGGAAAAACTAGTATTTCGAAAATTAGCAAAAATATGTGTTTTCAAAAATACGAGTAATCCTCGTATTCGGAAGTTCGGAAGGCGGGATAAACGGGATAATCCACGGCGGATCTGGGTTCGGATCCGCGAACTGGCCATCCCTACCTACAAGCATTAGTTACCCATTTTAGGTGGTTTCCATGTCTCTTTTACATCTTCCTGTCATACTAACCCAGTAATTAGATAAATAAAAGAAAATAAGATTAATCAATAGTGGGTGTTTGTTAATAGAGATGGACGAACTTCCTAAGTTTGGTTCATTTTAGAACTATAGAACGTCAGTAAAGTTTCAGGGATATGAGCAATTGAGGGTTACCGAAATCGACATTAGTGCCAGGTTGAACTCAGGTTCGAGTTTTAGTTCTATTAACTGTCTGTCCATGAGGCACCCTAGTGATGTCATCTACTCTGACTATCTAGTACAGCCACAACAGCTCCTCTGTGGATAATGTTTCTACCTGTGTGTCAATCCTGCATGGCCCAAATCATGGGACCACAATCAGGGTTATTCAATAAAAGTTTTTATCATTTAAAATGGTGCTAATTTTGCCCCAACCAATCAGATCTTAGCTTTCAAATGTTAAATAAGATCTTGTTGGTTGGGGTAAAAATTAGCACCATTTTAATGATGAGAAATTTAATTGAATCTCCCTGCTTATTTTTCTCACTTCACGAGACATCCTTGTGTGTAAACTACTTTGACCAAAACGGAAAATGCTCCGTACTTTCAAAATTATTGAAAATGCTTCTTACATTGGAAAATTATCAAAAATCGCTCGTACTTCAAAAATTATCAAATAGCTCTTTACATTCGAAATTATCGAAAATAGCTCTTTACATTGGAAATTATCGAAAATGCCTGTACATTGGAAAATTATCGAAAATACTCTTTACATTCGAAAATTATCGAAAATAGCATCGAAATAGCTCTGTACATTCGAAAATTATCAAATAGCTCTTTACATTCGAAAATTATCGACAATAGCCGTTCATCGAAAATTATCGACAATAGCTCTTTATTCGAAAATTATCGAAAAGCTCTGTACATTCGAAAAATTATCAAAAATAGCTCTGTACATTTGAAAATTATCAAAAATAGCTCTGTACATTCGAAAATATCGAAAATAGCCTGTCATTCGAAAATTATCGAAAATAGCTCTGTACATTCGAAAATTATCAAAAATAGCTCTGTACATTTCGAAAATTATCAAAAATAGCTCTGTACATTCGAAAATTATCAAAATAGCCTGTACATTTGAAAATTATCGACATAGCTCTGTAATTGAAAATATCGACAATAGCTCTTTACATTTGAAAATTATCAAAATAGCTCTGTACTTCGAAAATTATCAAAAATAGCTCTTTCATTCGGAAATTTCAGAAATAGCTCTTACATTCGAAAATTCGACAAAAATAGCTCTGTACATTCGAAAATTATCGACAATAGCTCTTTACATTCGAAAATTATCGAAAATAGCTCTGTACATTTGAAAATATCAAAAATAGCTCTGTACATTTGAAAATTATCAAAATACGCCTGTACATTCGAAAATTATCGAAAATCTGTAATTCGAAAATTATCGAAAATAGCTGTACATTTCGAAAATTATCAAAAATAGCTCTGTACATTTGAAATTATCAAAAATAGCTCTGTACATTCGAAATTATCAAAAATAGCTCTGTACATTGAAAATTCATGAAAGTCTGTACTTGAAAATTATCGACAATAGCTCTTACTTTGAAAATTATCAAAAATAGCTCTGTACATTCGAAAATTATCAAAAATAGCTCCTTTACATTCGAAAATTATCAAAATAGCTCTGGACATTTGAAAATTATCAAAAATAGCTCTTTACATTCGAAAATTATCAAAATAGCCTGTACATTTGAAAATTATCGAAAATAGCTCTGTACATTTGAAAATTATCGAAAATAGCTCTTTACATTCGAAAATTATCAAAATAGCTCTGTACATTGGAAAATTATCGAAAATAGCTCTTTACATTCGAAAATTATCAAAAATGCTCTGGACATTGAAAATTATCAAAAATAGCTCTGTACTCGATTCGAAAATGTATCGAAAATTCTGCAATAGCTCTGTAACTTCGAAAATTATCGAAAATAGCTCTTTACATTCGAAAATTCAAAAATAGCTCTGTACATTCGAAAATTATCGACAATAGCTCTTTACATTCGAAAATTATCGACAATAGCTCTTTACATTCGAAAATTATCAAAAATAGCTCTGTACATTCGAAAATTATCGACAATAGCTCTTTACATTCGAAAATTATCGACAATAGCTCTTTACATTCGAAAATTATCAAAAATAGCTCTTTACATTTGAAAATTATCAAAAATAGCTCTGTACATTTGAAAATTATCAAAAATAGCTCTGTACATTTGAAAATTATCGAAAATAGCTCTTTACATTCGAAAATTATCAAAAATAGCTCTGTACATTTGAAAATTATCGAAAAATAGCTCTTTACATTCGAAAATATCAAAAATAGCTCTGTACATTGGAAAATTATCGAAAATAGCTCTTTAACTTCAGTCAAAATTATCAAAAATAGCTCTGGACATTTAAATTATCAAAATAGCTCTGGACATTTGAAATTACGAAATAGCTCTTTACATTCGAAAATTATCAAAATAGCTCGGACATTTGAAAATATCGACACTAGCTCTGTACATTTGAAAATTATCGACAATATCTCTGTAAATTCGAAAATTATCGACAATACTCTTACATTCGAAAATTATCGAAAATAGCTCTGTACATTTGAAAATTATCGACATAGCTCTGTACATTTGAAAATTATCGACAATAGCTCTTTACATTCAAAAATTATCAAAAATAGCTCTGGACATTTGAAAATTATCGACAATAGCTCTGTACATTTGAAAATTATCGAAAATAGCTCTGTACATTTGAAAAATTATCAAAAATAGTCTGTACATTCGAAAATTATCAAAATAGCTCTGTACATTTGAAAATTATCGAAAATAGCTCTTTACATTCGAAAATTATCAAAATAGCTCTGGACATTTGAAAATTATCAAAAATAGCTCTGTACATTTGAAAATTATCGAAAATAGCTCTTTACTAGAGATGGCCGGTTCGCGGACCCGAACCCGGATCCGCCGCGGATTTCTCCCGTCCGCGAACGGCGGATTATTCCGGACTTCCGGACTTCCGAACTGCGGATTTTTTTTTTTTTTTACGAAATTTTTCGAAATCGAGGTATCTCCGTAATTACGAGGATCTACATACTTTCGGGTACGAAAAAACCGAAGATCCTCGTAATTACGAGGATTCACGTAATTACAGTATTCTCGTAATTACGAGAAATACTCGTAAAACGAGTAATTCGTGTAAATTTTCAAGACGAGCAAGCCACATGATCCAAACTAGCCAATGGCAGCTATCATAGTTACAGAAAGCCTAGTTTTTTTACGGAAACTTCGTTTTTACACGGGAATCCTCGTATTTTCGAAAAATACTGTTTTAAAGTCACCTAAGGACTGTACTTTTTAGTATTGTTGGCATTTATACGTGCTTCTAAGGCCATTACCCAGGTCCTGAGTGGTTAGGTGTACGTTCCCAGGCATTTAGAACCACTTTTAATGCGGATTTTGCCGAACTTTCATTTAATACGTTTAAAGGGTCCGCTCGCGGATTTTCGAATTTTCTGATTTTTTTGAAACATTATTACTTTAATACAGCAATAATGCAATTAAACCCGATAGTGATAGTGGATACCATATCATATTTTCCCTTAGACCTTTGCCCACGAGGCATAACATGGACTGGCTGCTCAATGCAGACTAGAGGCCTGTTCAAACACTGTGAGATCCAACTCATGGGCTCATGTCCCGCATGTAATGCACTGAACATGATGCATTTCAGGGGACACACCCACTTAATCAAAGACGATGTGCCCTTGTGTGTGGCAAAAAGCTGTTCCCATTGGGTTCTGTAGTGAAGAAGACATGTGTTTCCTCATTCCTTTGGGGCCTAGGTGTGTTGTACTCTTGTCACAGATTATATTCAGGTCTCTAGAAAAAGGGTGATAGCAAGTGTTAGCCCATCACACTGAAATTCACACCAATTTGCTAATTTGTACGTGAGAGTCTCACTCCTACACCCAACATGTGTAACATCATTTTGGACTTTAACATCTGCTATTGGCTAAAATTAAAGAACTCACAAAAGCTGCTATTGGATCAGTACATCGTTTGGGTGGTTGCAACCTCCTGCTTTTGCATAAGCTGGCAGTAAAAAAGTCCTGCAAAGTTTTTACTATCATCAATGGATCTTAACTCCAATAGACTTTCATAGGTTTCAAGTCAAAATTGTTTAACAAAGTTTTAAGTAATTCAGACAAATCAGCTAATGGTTATGGCCACTGTAATTATAGTAGAACATTAAAGCAAGACCCAGTAAAGGAAATTGGTTGACACAACCAGCAAACCTCCAAGAGGGAGAATCACACTGGAGGATTTGAAACTCCCAGCAGGTTATAGGCCCATTGTGAGAGACCAGGGACACTGTAGAATGTAATTAATCTCAGTAGGTTCTGTAGGTTTGGTTAAAAATATAAATGTCCAATATTTTCTTTATGATTGCAGAAGGTGCCTGGATATAACAGGTAAGATATGGGCCACTGGATTGGACTGAAATCCCCATCCAATTAATGTATGTGCTTAAATACATTTTGTTCATAAGACATTGAGTTTTTTATGTATGTGGGTTTGTGTGACTGTAATATGCCTCATTATTGGTATTATGGTACTACTCTGTAACGAGTACATACATACTGCTACACTGTGTGATTTCATGTTGTTACCTGTGAGGATTCAAAATTCCATCCCGACACTAAAATGACTAAACAGCAGAAAGTTTCTAATTTTGTTTTCATAACTGCAGGTAGGTAAATATGAAGTGAATAAAATCTAAGATTTACAGCCCATTCTTTAGAGAGTGAAGTTTTATTTTGTCAGCAGTTCCACAGAACTTGTTGAAATTCAGCAGGACTGAAGATCTGGTTGAAATCCAATAGAAGTAAAACACCGAATTTCAAAATTCAAAAAAAAAATTTGACTTTTTCTCACTGAATTTCCAACACCATTTTTTTTTGAAAGTTTCATGGGATCCACAAAATTTTAAAATCAGGTTTGGTTCAGACACGGTACTTATCACTGTTGTCTTTATCATACATAATTTTTATAATGTAAGGTAACCTCTCCTATTGTAGTATTTTCTATAATGTAATCTCTCCTACCATAGACATTTCTACAATATAAGGTAATTTCTCCTACTGTAGTAATTTCTATAATATAAGGTAACCTCTCCTACTGTAGTAATTTGTATAATGTAAAGTAATCCCTCCTACTGTAATTTCTATAATGTAAAGTAATCTCTCCTACTGTAGTTATTTCTATATGTCACATACTCTCTCCTACTGTAGTATTTCTATAATGTAGGTAATCTCTTCTACTGTAGTAATTAATTATAGTAAACATAACTCTCTCCTACGTAGTAATTTCTATAATGTAACATACTCTCTCCTACTGTAGTAATTTCTATAATGTAAGGCAGTTTCTTCTACTGTAGTATTATTAACGTAAAATAATCTCTCCTACTATAGGTTAATTGCCACTTTCATCTGTATGTGAGTATATTTGTGTTTGCTGCCTTTCCTACCTTTTTGGTACCAGGAAGCAGAGGACTATTTTCACTTTGAAATCATAACTAGAGATGTTCGGAACTGCCGAGTTTTGTCCCGTTTTCGAATTTTCGAATTTAACTGTAAATTCGAAAATTCGAAAACAGCCCATATGTCAATGGGAGAAAAATTTTCGAAAGTTTCTATCGATTTTAAGGATGAAATAGTAATAGCATGTACTGATATAACACAGGGACCTGGGTAGGGTCAGGGGAACCCGTAAATAGAACCAAAACTCATTTAAAAATCTTTTCTCTTCGACGGGCTGTTTTCGAGCTTCCGCATTCTATTTTGGAGGGTTACTGAAATCGAACGCTACTTTTGAGGGTTACCGGTAAAACGAAATAAGCACAAACATTCGAGGGTTACCAAATTGATTGTTACTTTCGAGGGTTGATGGATTTACGATTTCCAGGGTTACCTGGAATGATACAATTATCGAGGGTTACCAAAATCTATCTCAGCTTTCGAGGGTTATCGAAATCGAGCCCTACTTACGATACAACTTTTTTGAGGGTTACCAAAATCGATCCCTGCTTACAGGGTTGCCGAAAACCGATAGCTATTTTCGAGGGTTACGGCCATTGTACATTCAGAGATTACCGAAATTGGTGTCTGTTTTCGCGGTTACCGAAATCGGCCGTTCTGCTTTCAGTATCTACTTCCAGTTTTTGGCAGCTTGTTCCTGTTTGTCCCACTATATAACCTACTGCATTAGAGCCTCACTTTCAGCCACCAGGATGCCAAGAATGGAGTGGCAGCAGTACATGGCAGCCTACCTGGCCAAGAAAAATTATGATGGGATGCCGGCTGGCATCCCACATATCAAGAGGCATAAATTGTGTTTTTGCAAATTGAGCAAAATGGTGTCTAAAACGTTGCCTTTTATACCCAGGGGGTTGGCACTACTGTGGTTGGTGAATTTAGGTAATTTCCATAAATTCGATGATTATTGCGGTTTCCATTTTCGATAATCATCTACTTTCGATTTCGATAATCATCTACTTTCGATTTCGATAATCAGCTACTTTCGATTTTGATATTTATCGAATTTTCAATAAAAACCAAAATCTTGTTTTGTAAATTCCGGAAGTTCCAAAAGTTTGTCGGGACTTCTAAACCCTCGGATTCGATTCGAAACTGGGTTCTATTAGATCAAACAGTACATCTCTAATGATAACTAGACTTTGACTTCTGTACTATAGAGATGTGTGTATATATTACATTTATTGTTATTTATCCATAGAATGTAAAACAAGAAAAAACTATTTCTTGTCTTTTATGCTTCAACTACAGTATATCAGTTTTTTCTCCCAAATTACAATTTGGATTTACCAAACTCATTTTGAGTTATTTGAAAGTCATTGGATATCCATAGCAAATATAGTCAGTCCATTTACTATTAGTGTGATGACCTTATTGATATGTAATCAGTTTTATTACCAAGAGTTATGATTGTCCGTTAGATAATATTTCATTTATTTTCTCCTTTTATATATTGTGAATGTGTACAGTGCTGTGTGGTGCTATATAAATAAAGGTTTTATAATATATACTTTATAATATTAGAACCTACACAGTTTTACATACAATGCTGAAGGCAGTTTTGCAAACTATATACACTTGTGAGTAAAGCTAAGTACAGATTTCTGAAAGATGACAGACAGGATCTGCAAGATCCTGTCTGCCATCTTTCAAAGATCTGCATACACACAGTCCCGAGCGTTCTCCCTATAGGGAGACGCTCGGACTGTGTGTTTCCATCGGCCTTTCCCGAACGACCGTTCGGCCGACCCGATCATTCGGGCTTTATCGTTACTGTGTGTACCCCCACTTAATAAAGGCACCAAAGTTTTAGTTGACCATGTTATATTGCATGCTGTTTACTGAATGTTGGTGCTGCTTTTCATACACATTAGACAATACTTGGCTCATTAATTCATGTTTTGCAGTCCTTTCTTAATTGCCTACCTTGACTAATGAGAATTTAAACATATATGTGCAATGATGACTCACACCAAATAATAATAAGTCACCCTACAATATTGGTTAACGTAAGTAGCAGGGGCCTGTCAAATAAACATGTGAAATTATTCAACAGGTCATTGTGATCAGTAAACCTGCCTTTCCTTGTAAAACCAGGTTACTAAGAACACTTAGTGTAGTAGATTATTTGAGGTTAAATGAAAACATCTCATACAAACCCACTCAGCAATGCCACATTTCCCTGCCCACAGTTGACCCAGAGGAAGGAAAAAATAAAACTATGAAGGAGAAAAAATCATTCATTCATTCATTACTAAAGTAAAGTAGTGGCATCAGAAGTATCCCTGGATCAACTCGAACTGTATGTATTAATACATTGAAACTATCTAATGAATGTGCCATCACCACATCTGATGGAAGGCAGTTCCATAGTTTTACCGTTCTCACAGTGAAAAACCTTTTTTGAAAATTGAAGACTAAACTTCTTTTTCTTCCTTTTCTTCTAGTCTTAAAGGGCATGTCCACCCCCAAACTATAATCCTATCCCCCCACTAATGACCCCATCATGTAGTATAAAATCCTTACTCACATCCCAGCTCCATATGGTTCTCCTGTATCCCCCACCAAGTCCAAAAACTGCCCACCAGGAGCAATGCAATGTCCATATAGGACTTTGCCTCCTGTCTCGCCTCCGGGAGAAGTTTGGCATGCGCACTGCAGCCCTTCTCCCCCTCCCTCTCCCTCCCCCTCCCTCCCGGGCCGCGCGGGTCTCCCCTGATGCCGCAGGCACCTCTTCTTATCTCCTCTGTCCCTACAGGCAGTAGAATTGGACGCAGGAGATCCATCATTTATACTTTGTTATTTTTCAATAATCCTGCACATACTCTGTCTCTCGCATTTCCCATTGGTCCTTCTGCCTATTTAATTAGTTACTGTTTCTCTCATTGCCTGTTATAGTTGGTTTGTCCCAACTATGGTCCCTGCTATTTTGATAGTAGCAGTCTTGTTCATTGTTATTTTTATTATTCAGTTTATCCTTGTCTCTTGTCTCTGTCTTTTGTCTTCAGCTCATGTGGTGGTCTCTGTGTTCCTTTTTTTGAGTATACCCAGCTCAGCGTCGTTCCTTGTGCTCTAAGACTGGGTAAAGCGAGGAGCGACAAGTCTTCTGATGATCGTGGGGCTTGTCTATAGTGAAGACTGTGGCTGTAGATGGGGTTTGGGGCTGAAGGTGAACTAGGGGTCTCCGTGCATCACAGGCTTTCACAATGTCTTATATGGTATAATTCTTTACTATCTTTTTTTTATTATTTTTATAAAATTATTAGAAATAATATCCATAGGAGATGGAAAATCAAACCATATTGTACAGTTGGTCCTTTCTCCGGTATCTGATTCTCCAAGTCTCCAACTTCCTCTGTTCCTGTGTTTCGTGGGTCTACGATGACTCTCTGACCGTGAATCTTCTCATTGTGTTCCTTGCTGACTGTACAGATTCCCATCTCCAAACCCCCATGACTTCTTCCTGGAACCCTGGCATTCTGGATATAGGCTGCTCCTCAGTTACTACTCCACGTTAGTCTTTGATTTTCACAGGCAGAACAGGTTGATCTCTGTGAAAATCTTGTATTGTCAAATATCTTTTTTGTGTTTTTTGTGTATCAGAAATATCCTTACTGTCAGTGATGTCCTATGACCGATATGTTGCATATATGTCACCCTCTTCACTACACCACAGATAATGCATTGGAAAGCTTGTGTTCTACTGGTATTAGGAGCATTTGTGATCATGGTTTATATTCCTGATACATGTTCTTTTTTTTACTAACTTCTTTCTGCAGCTTAAAAACCTTTACAAAGCTAATTCTTTTGTGATCTGCGACAGTTCTTTTGGTCTCTTGTAGTGACACATTCTTATATGTATTACTCATTTTTAGCCCTTGGAATATTGCTTGCTGGAACTATTTTTTGTCCTCACATTTTGCCCATATTAATAAATACTGAACACTATTGAAGATGCAGTCTAAAGCTGAGATCTAAGGCCTTCTCCACCGGTTCCTCCCATCTGCACTGTTGTCTTATATTTATGGAACTGGTTTAGTTTAGTTATGTTCATCCAAATTCTAAAGGTTTTTCTGCAGTGGACAAATTTGCATCTGTATTTTATACTATATTAACACCTTTAATAAATCCACTAATATACAGTCTGAGGAACAAAGGAAATTAAAATTCCCTGAAAAAACTCTCTATAATGCTATAGGACCAAGCCACAATAACAATAATGTAACTCTGACTTAAAATATTGTACAGAACCCACTAATATTACTGGAAATTCCTTTTTATAGATAACCCAGTACAGAGATTGTTCTCAGTGTATATTTCTAGGTTCACCGTACGCTATTTACTAAACTAAACTGCACTTTTCTTTGTTAATCTGTCCAATGTCTTTTTACCTCTTGTAATAACACAATATACCCAAAATATTGTCCAAGGATATTTACTGTGTATTTTTCGGTATTTTACTGTCATATGTACATTTTATGGACTTCTTTTCTTTAAAGGGAGTGATTAAATGAACGTCAAAAGAAATACAAAATGAAATCAATAGTAAAGAAAATGAATAAAGTATAGGATTTGTTTTAAAAATCAGTGTTTAAAAAAATGGTTGTTCTAAAATTTTTATTACAACTAAAGATGGCCGAACTTCATAAAGTTTTGTCCGTTTTCGACTTCTAAAAAAATTTGAACAAACTTTCTGAAATATTGCAATGTAAACTTACCTTACAGCCTCTGGGACCAGGGAGATGGTCTGGGAAACACGTCCGTGTGTGGGTAACAGCAAAAAACCCACAAAAAAACGGATGTAGCGCACATGCACGCTGTATTATTGATGCAGGATACTGGGATGTTCCCCTCTGATATTGATTTAAAAGTCATTTAAGTGTGTATAATTTTATATTAGGATTCAAACCTAAAACAATTTACACACAAGGCTAACAAACCACATGTATTTATCTAAATGGGCACTTCAACATTAAATTGAAAAATAATGATATAGAAATGTTTACACATAAACTACAAGACTGATTATTTTGAAAGATAACAGATGTCGGTGAACAGTTTTAGTCAGTGATACTACTTCTCTACCTCCTCTTATACATTCGTGCCATTGGCTTTGATGTCATATCAATGACTGATGTTTGAAAACATGTCCAATAGTCTGAATGGAGGGATTAAAGTACATTGTACACCTGTTCAGGCCAGTCTGTCTGCTTTTAAGCCATTGACGTTTTGAGGTTTAGAATTATTTAAAGGGTATGTCCACCCGCTAAATGAAAATTTTGTATCAGCTCGGAAAAGACTGTAAACCTGGACCTCGCGAGCCCCCAATCCATCACCCCAAACACAGTAGCAGACCCAGACAAGCCCCTCCTGCTTGACTTCCATTCACAGAAAAAAGGCCGGAAGGCAAGCAAAGGCGTTGGGGGAACCAAGGCCTTGTAAGTAGATTTGGGGGCATCTTTGGAAGCTGTAAACCTCGCGAGGTCGAGGTGACAATACCCTTTAATTGATGGTGATGTATTTCCTTTAAACATAAATTACACTGGAATAGGCTTCATGCAATCCAAAATAAATAGCAAAAAATTTATTTGATATCATAATACATGTGTATATTTGAGGACTTCCATAAGTATAAATTTGGTAGCTGTATTAAACTCTTCATTGTATGTATTAGATAAAATACATACTTCACAGTGTCTCATTTTCCCTGGGACTGTCACGGTTTGAAGGTCCCGGGATGGGTCTTTATGAAATGTGGTGTGACTGTGATGTTTTGGGGGAGTGTGTTTGACATTAAGGCGTGGCCATTACATTTAGGGCAAAGCTGTCATGATTTGCCATTGATAAAAGTTGGAAGGTATGAAAATGGACCATCCATGAGTTATGACCACTGCAAGACATATACATGGAAGCAAAATACATATTATATATAGAATTCAAAATAGATGGCTAGCACTCCTTTCAGTTGGCATCTGCTGGGGTACACACCAAGTGAGTTACAGGAAAGAATAAACTATTGCAATCACTAGTCTTACTGCACTTCCAACACCTCGAAACATTTTATTGCTGCAAGTTACATCTACACATTTAAACACTCAGCAGGATGTTACATCACCCCATTTGTTCACCATGTGTCGAACCACACCACCATGAAAAAATTCTGTGTGACAAAGTATATAAATATAGCACAAAAAAAACAATATATTGTCACATACCCACTCATCATAAGAAGGTAAGTTTATATTAGTTGTGTGTTCGTACCTTGTATTTAATGATAGACTTAAACCAGTATGTAAGTCCATAACTACAACTTGATAATCTTACTAGAAACAATGTAAAGATAATCACTCATTCAAGCCATTAGGGGACTGAGTTTGTAACCGATGTATCCATCTTGCCTCATTTTGTACACATTTCTACAATTATCATTAAAGATGTTCGAAATTTCGTTTCGTTTTCGATTTTCAAATTTTCGGAAATTTTGAAAGTTTGAAAATTCGAGTTTCGATTTTTGGAAAATCATCTACTTTTGATTTTCGATTTTCGAAAATAATGATAATTATATACTTTCGATAATTATCTACTTTCGATTTTATTTTTTTTGCTAAAAATTGAAAATTCAAAAATTCGGGTTCTGTGTAATTCAGGAGTTCCAAAGTTTCGTTGGTACTTCGAACCCTCCCATTCGATTTGAAACGGTTCTAATCGACCCACACATTACATCTCTAATTATACATACAGCTAAGGCTAAATAACAGATGGGACGTTCTTTAAAAATGTCTTGCCACTGACAAGTCACACAATTTATTAGAAATGGACTTCAAATAACTAGCTTGTAACGCACTCCTGATTAAAGGAAATTATACTCAATTATACTCACCTTTTCCTCGATCCATTTCGCAAAGTACCCAGGGTGAGGACTAAAATGCAATTCCTCACCTCTGAATACTTTACAAAAGTCCTTTGGGCCGATTCTCCCCACTGGCTCTGTCAGTGACGGTCTGTGAGGCAGCCAATTGGAAGACATGCCTGCATGCAGAGGGATTGTCACTCATGGTGGCAGAGAGGCGGATCAGACCGGAGAGCCAATAGAGCCTTCAAGTAAATATTGCAAACTCTGCAAAGTAACCCAGAGGTGTGGCGACAGGCATTTTAGATCCTCACGCTGGATACTTTACAGGAACGGAGGAAGAGAAACAAGGGGGAAGTGAGTATAATTATTTGTACACCAGCCAGCTGAGATTCGGGTAAACAATAAGATCAGGAGGGTGCACATACATGTACAGTCACTATGAAAAACTGCAATCACATCTCAAGGAAGACCTGCTACATATAGACCTGCAAGGGTTGGTTTCTGTAAATGAACAATGGATTAGACTTTAAAGGGCATGTCCACCCCCAAAACTATGTTTTGCTGTAGTGTAGGGAACACTATCCTGTGTACTTTTGCCATATAATTTCATTATTATTTTTGGGAACATTTATCAAGTTTATTTTCATTTTTGTTTTTTCTTATGGGAGTAGCCATTGATTTCACTCCTCCTATAGTGGGCAGGTTCTTGTAGTCTATGGAGATAGTCCACCAATCAGAAGGTTTTTGTATAATGTTAAAATAGCCCTTTCTTCCATTTATTAATTAACACATGCAGAATCTGAGCAACTGATTTGCAAGTCCCACCTGGGATCTGGGATTTTACATTACCCATTCCCTTCTTCTATAGTCATTAGAACACATGATCTGATATTGTTTTGTGCAAGTAGCATGTTTATGTGTCAGATTGAATCAGTTTATCAATGGTGTATATATATTATATATATATATATATATATATATATATATAACATATATACACACACAAAATACAAGGCACTCACAGGTCTGAAACTTTTGAATGGCACCCAGGCATTTCCTTGCTTGGAATGGAGTGCTGATCACTGCTGTTTGCTCTTATAGTAAGACACACAGTTGTTACAAGCAGAGCTGCATTTATTACAGACTGGTTGCTTTTACACTGCAATTATTCACACTCAGCTTGCTGCATGTGTTTCTGGATATCCCTTTGATTGCCATGTTGCTCTCGAGACTGGTTTGCAATCATCTCCTCTGTTCTATTACTGGAGATTGTTTCTGGTGAAATTGTGGAACACACAGATATTCCACTACATCAATAGCTCTGTTACTCAGATCTCCTGTTCAATATTTAGTTGGGACAACAAACCAAACTTTTACTGGAATTATTTTTATCTTAGATACAGAAACCAATAACTGAGAACTAAATTGGAGAGCCATCTGAACAAAGGGCTGCCCATTCAAGTTACCCAGCCAGAGCCATTCAATAAGCTTATATCCCAGTACATGCCTCAAACAAAGCTATAAGATCTCAGATGAAATGCAAAACTGAAACTAGCTCTCCTTACTGAACTTCACTATTTGAAGTGACTCCTAAACCCACCCCCAATATCTGATTGGTCCAAGATCCAAGGTCCATCAGATTTAAGATTGTATCTAGGCCAATCAGATTTTGGGGTGTGTTTATGAGACTCTATAAAACAGCCTGCAATCTTCAGAGAAGCTCAGTTGCTAATCTAGCTTGTATTAGGTTAGAGACTTGCCTAGATGGCTGGTTGTTTAGTTGGACTGCCGAATGAAATTTTTTTTTTTTTTTAGTACCTGGGTTTCATACCTATGGTGTTGTATAATAGTCTATAAACTGCACATAAATGTTGTTATAACAGATAAATGAAAATAAGTGTTTGGATTACAGAGTCTGAAATTACTTTCCTTTGGCCAAATAGCCTGCAAATAGTGATTATCCAAGTGCCTATGTAGTTGCACTACTAGTTTCACCATTCCTGACAAGCACTCTAAAACAAAGGGCAGATATGGAATGTATAGGATAAGGGTTGTATATTGAAAACATGCAGTGTAAATACAACCAGGTTGTAATGAATGCAGCCGGCTACTTCCATTTACTATAAGCATCCCCAATGAGATGATCTATCACTAAATATATATCCACTTACAATATAAACTTGTTATAAATAAAATATGCTTACAAATAGGATGTCGAACTATTGAAAGTTCGGTCCATTTTCGAACTTTCGAACTATTTGGAAAGTTCGAAAGTTCGAAAACTGACCCTTAAGTCATGGGAAAAGTCGAAAAGTTCGGACAAATACAACTAAATATATGTAACTTAATTTAAATGGCTTTGGGACCTGGGAAATGGTCTGAGGAGCATGTTCCAATATCCAGGACTTTCGTAAAATCGATTTTACTCTCACGCGTGCTACTTTCGCGCTTTCGAGTTCGAAGGTTTCGAGGTAACATGGACATTTTACTCGCGGATTCGATACTCATGTATAGGTTCTAATGGACACTTTACTTGTAGATTCGTGATGTCGCGCCTAGATACCATGGACATTTTACTCGCGGATTCGATGCTCACGTATAGGCTTTAATGGACACTTTACTCGCGATTCGATGTTTCGCCTAGATACCATGTACATTTTACTCATGGATTCGATGCTCGCGTATAGGCTTTAATGGACACTTTACTTGTGGATTCGATGCTCGCGCCTAGATACCATGTACATTTTACTTGTGGATTCGATTTCAACATTCGATTATAATCCCTTCTTCCCATTGACTTCTATATGCAATCCAGGATCTAGAATTGAGCCTGGAAAGTGGTGTAGTCATTCCACCATTACTTTCCCCACCAGAAAGCATGGCACCATGCAATGGCAGCGTCTGAGGGTGGAATATCTCACCCGGCTGGGTTATGACTGGATGCCAATCGGCACCCCCAACATTAGGAGCGCAAACGCGCATAATGCGCCACCTGCAGGCGAAACTGCGGACGCAGTTTCAACATTGATCTGACCACCTCTCAGCTCCAAAAGAGTGGTACGACCTCAAACGGCAGAGACGGAACTACATCCAAGACATCCAGAAGAATGTCCAAGGCAAGTATCACATTTATATTAAATTTTATCTGTGATTGAGTGGTATAAAACACCACCTTTTGCACCACTATCAGGCGGTTTCTGCGGCAGATCTTTCTGACAAGCTCTGTCTAAGTATCACCACTATAAAGTTACTGCACTTTTCTTGTTACTTTTATCACTTGTATGGCGATAGCGCTTCGCAATTTTGCAAAGCGCCACAAACGATTGCAGGGCCTTTAGTGCTTTTCTCCTAAAGACTTAAAGTGCATGTGTTGTGTTAGTTAGTGTTAGCAAATTTTAATGTAACAGTAAAGTGCACACAAAAAATTTTACAATATTTAATTATAATACAGATTTTGAAAGCTCTTTTTTCAAAACGACTCAAAGATATTAATTTTTAATGTTAGTAAGGGTGAGGCCACACTGCAACCACAGGATCGCGCATCAAATCGCGAGCGTTACATGTCTTTTTCATTCGCGTTTTGCGCATGCCTTTTGGCTTTTTGCGTTATATTACTCAGCGCGTTAACACACCAGATGGTGAACGCATGCGTTACCAAAGGCAAAAGGACGCATGATCGCAGCGCATCGGAAAATGCGGGAATTTTCGTGTTCCCACGGTTTCCATTTAGCGAAAATTGCAGGCGCAACCGTGAACGCGTGCGCAATGCGCGAAAAACGTGCTAGTGTGGCCTGGACTCCCATGCCAAAGGGGGTTCCTTTAACCACTACACTATATTACAAACATAGCAAATCAAGGTTTCTTTTGCTATAAACCTAGATACTACCCTAGTAAAATAATAACCATATAATCACCATATGTACCACCATATAATATAATATTATGGTTTATAATATTACTAGGTTATTATACGGTATTATATACCCTAGTAATATAATAACCATATAATAACCTTGTAATATATAACCAATATATACCCTATATAATATTATTTACTAGGTTATCATATGGTTATTATATTACTAGGTTATTATATGGTTATTATAATACTAGGTTATAATGGTTATTATAATACCCTAGTAATATAATAACCTTGTAATATATAACCTATACCTAGTAATATAATAACCATAAACCCTAGTAATGTAATAACATATTATATATTAGGTTTTATAAAAATCCATACATTTTAAGCTACCGACCTAGCCAGGATTCAAACCCTGGTCTCCCCACATCAAAAGGCAGCACCTTTACCACACACACTATCCAGCCACTGCATTACACTGAACTACACTCTAGAGTTAGTGAAAAATTGAAAGTCCTGAAAAACCGTCCGTGGATAGTGAAACATCTGCCTGAAAAGGCTGTTTTACACAGTGAAAGGAAGGGCTGTAGATTCCTTTACCTTCCCTGTCAGGATTCACGCAGCATATATAGCTCACAGATTGTTTGAACTCCACTCCTCCAAAAAGTTTTATCTGCCGCCCTTGAGCTTGATAAAGTGGAGGTCCACCCGAAACGTTGCCGGAGATGTACTCACAGTTGGGTGAATAAAGTTACAGATTGTTTCAACTGACACAATTTGGAGTGTCTGCTGCATTGTTTGATAGGACTTCTCACACAGCAGAGGGAGGAGGGACATCCTGTCTCCCTCACACACTGAGGGAGTCTGAGGCTGTGCTCACCGGCGGCACTGCACAGAAGAAACCTCAGGTATGTCACAAGTCAGCCTCCCACCCATTAACTTTCTGGTCAGTCATTTCTTTATATCTTGGGCTGTGGAGCACGTAGAGAGGTGGTTGATGGCTTTTTTAAAGGTGGAAACTGGTCTTTCATTTAAACTTAATGTGTTTGGAGACCACAGTTCCCCTTTAACTTTGACAACAAAAGATTTTGTATGGTACTTCATCTTCTTTTTGCGGTACAGTATTTATTTTCTGCAGTAAATAACTTTCTAACACAACAATATCTGTAAATAAAAATTAAAATACACACAATACATCAGGATAGAGATTTACACAAAAGATTAAAAACACAGAGGTTAGGCCCAATGTGAGGGCCGGGATAATGTTAGACTGTAATTAATCTCTGGAGGTCTGGTAAGAGAGTATTTAGGTCTGGTAAGAAGAGTCTAGGTTTCCTTTATGATCAGAACAGATTTCAGGACATTACGGTAAGACTAAAAAATGTGTTGTGGGATTTTTCTCTTAAAAATTCTGGTTTTCTTAATCCCCTTATTCAATAATATTAATAAATCTCCTGCTAGTTATACAAAATTTCCACTCCCCCACCCCCAAATCTATACCTTCTGGGGAACCAAAACCCTGAGATCATTATAATTACCTTTCTCCTCACAGTCCCTGAAGCTCTCTATTTCTCCTGGTCTCCTCCATGGTCTTCATATTATGACATCTTCCCTTCTGGTTGCAGCCATCAGTCATGGCTATGATGGTCAAGTTATGGCTAATAACTTCTGGCTGCATCTGGCAAGTAACAAACAGACTGTTGCTGGTGGAGATCAGGTGGATAGAGAAATTAACAAGTATACCAATCTAGGGTTGGGGTTCTGAATGTAAGTACAGTTATAGTGAGGGGTTTGACATGCCCTTTTTTACACAACTTCAGGTTATTCAATAAAAGTTCTTACGTTTAAAATGGTGCTAACTTTGCCCCAACCAATCAGATGTAAGCTTTCAAATGTTACATAAGATCTGATTGGTTGGGACAAAATTAGCACCATTTTAAACGATAAGAACTTTATTGAATCTCCCTGATGTTTTTATTTTTTGTTGTGGTCTGTATATTCGTATTATACTAATGTAAGTAGACTTACTGTAGCTTCCTTTTACAAACTTTCCACAAAGCAAAACACTGGCGCACCAGGAAAGAAGCAACACACCTACAGGAATCGTAAAAGTTTTTATCGTTAAAATGGTGCCAATTTGCCCAAACCAATCAGATGTTATTTAACGTATGAAAGTTAACATCTGATTGGTTGGGAAAAATTAGCACAATTTTTAACAAATAGAACTTTTATTAATCTCCCTGCAAATCTTAAATCAACAGGTGAACACAATTTACTGTATAACTAAACATATCCAGGACTCCCTGATGTATTTCGAGCTTGCCTATCTTTAGCTGCCTAGTCATAGCTTCATTTTACAATTTTTGGTAGTTTCTTGTAAATTGTCTGATTAAAAAAGCATTTTTCTTTTAAGATATTATCATTACCTGTCAATCTAAACTAACTGAATAAGGGGGAGTTTTTATTGTGTTTTCAAAAGAGCTTACACAATAGACTTTTTTTCAATGACTTGACATAGAACTATTATATATAGTGTAACATAATGTATTCTTCGAAAATCTCGAAGATTCGAAAATCTGAAACCAAACAAATTTTCGATAAGTACTTTTAATAATTATTGAAATATCTTCCGAAGTCCCGGATCTTTTGATTTCGGAACCGAGGGGTTCGTGTGTCGGATCCGGGTTTGGTCCAAACCCGATCCCACTCTAGTACTTTGTACTTGTCAAGTTCTGGAAACAGGAAATCACATAGTCAGAAGATCAAGAGAAACCACACTGCAAATTATACAGGATTAGCAAATGCCAGAGTGTGAAATTGGATTTTCTTGCTATATAACCCAATTGCTTGTGAAGGTTCTCATTCATCCAGGTCATGGTATATCTGTTGTATTCAATTAAATCAACTGGACTTGAAATGTAGTTCTTGAAGACGTTTCGCTAGTCATGAAGACTGGCTTTCTCAATTCAGAATGACTTGTACAAGAATCTGTGGCAATTATGTACTCTGGAAAATCCCAATTAGCATATCACAGCCAGGTGTTAAAGGTGTGATTGGATAGTGGCTAAGAGGTGTTTATAGGAACGCCCAGAGTAAGGTGTAAAACGCATTGTACATGGCGACAGTTGGTGTCGAAACAACCAAACAACAACTGCATCAACGAATGGCCCAGCACAGAAGAGCCAATTCCTCGGTCAGGACTCAGGCCGTGTACCTGCATCTTAAGGATAAAGGACATACCTTTGAAGATTGTAATGTTAACATATTGGCGAAGGAACGTGACTGGTTCAAGAGAGGTGTTAAGGAGGCCATTTATGTGAAAATAAAGAACCACCCTAAATAGAGGTGGGGGGGTTCGACACAACTGTCTGCCATGTACAATGCTGTTTTAACACCTTACTCTGGCGTTCCTATAACACCTCTTAGCCACTATCCAATCACACCCTTAACACCTGGCTGTGATATGCTAATTGGGATTTTCCAGGGTACATAATTGCCACAGATTCTTGTACAAGTCATTCTGAATTGAGAAAGCCAGTCTTCATGACTAGCGAAACGTCTTCAAGAACTACATTTCAAGTCCAGTTGATTTAATTGAATACAACAGATATATAACCAATTTGAAATGTGAATAATAATAGTATTTGGAATTATCATTAACATCTATTTTTCTTTGATATTTAGTTTGGTAGAAAAATTATTTACTTTATATAGATTATTTATATATTTTAATATATTCCAAAAATATACCCACCAATATGATCACAAATGAGACGAACACCAAACTTTTACTGGAATTATTTTTATCTTAGATACAGAAAGCAAATACTGAGAACTAAATTGAGAGCCATCTGAACAAAGGGCTGCCCATTCAAGTTACCCAGCCAGAAGCCATTCAAAAGCTTATATCCCAGTACATGCCTCAAACAAAGCTATAAGATCTCAGATGAAATGCAAAACTGAAACTAGCTCTCCTTACTGAACTTCACTATTTGAAGTGACTCCTAAACCCACCCCCAATATCTGATTGGTCCAAGATCCAAGGTCCAATCAGATTTAAGATTGTATCTAGGCCAATCAGATTTTGGGGTGTGTTTAGAGACTCTATAAAACAGCCTGCAATCTTCAGAGAAGCTCAGTTGCTAATCTAGCCTTTGTATTTAGGTTAGAGACTTGCCTAGATGGCTGGTTGTTTAGTTGGACTGCCGAAATGAAATTTTTTTTTTTTTTAGTACCTGGGTTTCATACCTATGGTGTTGTATAATAGTCTATAAACTGCACTAAATGTTGTTATAACAGATAAATGAAAATAAGTGTTTGGATTACAGAGTCTGAAATTACTTTCCTTTGGCCAAATAGCCTGCAAAATAGTGATTACCCAAGTGCCTATGTAGTTGCACTACTAGTTTCACCATTTCCTGACAAGCACTCAAAACAGAAGGGCAGATATGGAATGTATAGGATAAGGGTTGTATATTGAAAACATGCAGTGTAAATACAACCAGGTTGTAATGAATGCAGCCCGCTATTCGCCATTTACTATAAGCATCCCCAATATGAGATATCTGATCACTAAATTATATCCACTTACAATATAAACTGTTTATAAAAAAAATTGCTTACAAATAGAGATGGTCGAACTATTGAAAGTTCGGTCATTTTCGAACTTTCGAACTATTTGGAAAGTTCGAAAGTTCGAAAACTGACCCATTAAAGTCTATGGGAAAAGTCGAAAAGTTCGAGACAAATACAACTAAATATTAATGTAACTTAATTTAAATGGCTTTGGGACCTGGGAAATGGTCTGAGGAGCATGTTCCAAATCCAGGACTTTCGTAAAATCGATTTTACTCTCACGCGTGCTACTTTCGCGCTTTCGAGTTCGAAGGTTCGAGGTAACATGGACATTTTACTGCGGATTCGATACTCATGTATAGGTTCTAATGGACACTTTACTTGTAGATTCGATTCGCGCCTAGATACCATGGACATTTTACTCGCGGATTCGATGCTCACGTATAGGCTTTAATGGACACTTTACTCGCGGATTCGATGTTGCGCCTAGAACCATGTACATTTTACTCATGGATTCGATGCTCGCGTATAGGCTTTATGGACACTTTACTTGTGGATTCGATGCTCGCGCCTAGATACCATGTACATTTTACTTGTGGATTCGATTTCAACATTCGATTATAATCCCTTCTTCCCATTGACTTCTATATGCAATCCAGGATCTAGAATTGAGCCTGGAAAGTGGTGTAGTCATTCCACCATTACTTTCCCCACCAGAAAGCATGGCCACCATGCAATGGAGCGTCTGATGGTGGAATATCTCACCCGGTGGGTTATGACTGATGCCAATCGGCACCCCCAACATTAAGGAGCGCAAACGGCGCATAATGCGCACCTGCAGGCGAAACTGCGGACGCAGTTTCACATTGATCTGACCACCTCTCAGCTCCAAAAGAGGTGGTACGACCTCAAACGGCAGAGACGGAACTACATCCAAGACATCCAGAAGAATGTCCAAGGCAAGTATCACATTTATATTAAATTTTATCTGTGATGAGTTGTATAAAACACCACCTTTTGCACCACTAATCAGGCGGTTCTGCGGCAGATCTTTCTGACAAGCTCTGTCTAAGTATCACCACTATACAAAGTTACTGCACTTTTCTTGTTACTTTTATAGCACTTGTGATTGGCGATAGCGCTTCGCAATTTTGCAAAGCGCCACAAACGATTGCAGGGCCTTTAGTGCTTTTCTCCTAAAGGACTTAAAGTGCATGTGTTAGTGTTAGTTAGTGTTAGCAAATTTTAATGTAACAGTAAAGTGCACACAAAAAATTTACAATATTAATTATAATACAGATTTTGAAAGCTCTTTTTTCAAAACGACTCAAAGTATATAATTTTTAATGTTAGTAAGGGTGAGGCCACACTGCAACACACAGGAATCGCGCATCAAATCGCGAGCGTTATCATGTGCGTTTTGCATCGCGTTTGCGCATGCCTTTTGGCTTTTTGCGTTATATAACTCAGCGGTAACACACCAGAAATGGTGACATGCGTTACCAAAAGGCAAAAGGACGCATGATCGCATGGCATCGGAAAATGCGGGAATTTTCGTGTTCCCACGGTTTCCATTTAGCGAAAATTGCAGGCGCAACCGTGAACGCGTGCGCAAATGCGCGAAAAACGTAGCTAGTGTGGCCTGGACTCCCATGCCAAAGGGGGTTCCTTTAACCACTACAATATTACAAACATAGCAAATCAAGGTTTCTTTTGCATAACCTAGATACTACCCTAGTAAAATAATAACCATATAATCACCATATGTACCACCATAGTATATTATATTATATGGTTATAATATTACTAGGTTATTAACGGTATTATAATACCCTAGTAATATAATAACCATAATAACCTTGAATATATTAACCATATAATACCCTATATAATATTATTTTACTAGGTTATCATATGGTTATTATATTACTAGGTTATTATATGGTTATTATAATACTAGGTTATAATGGTTATATAATACCCTAGTAATATAATAACCTTGTTATATAATAACCATAATAACCTAGTAATATAATAACCATAAAACCTAGTAATGTAATAACAATATTTATTATTAGGTTATATAAAAATCCATACATTTGTATAGCTGACCTAGCCAGGATTCAACCCTGGTCTCCCCACATCCAAAGGCAGCACCTTTAACCACTACACTATCCAGCCACTGCATTACACTGAACTACACTCTAGAGTTAGTGAAAAATTGAAAGTCTGAAAAATCGCGTCCGTGGATAGTGAGAACTCTGCTGCAAAAGGCTGTTTTCACACAGTGAAAGAGAAGGGCTGTAGATTCCTTTACCTTCCCTGTCAGGATTTCACGCAGCATATATAGCTCACAGATTGTTGAACTCCACTCCTCCAAAAAGTTATCTGCCGCCCTTGAGGCTTGATAAAGGGTGGAGGTCCACCCGAAACGTTGCCGGAGATGTACCTCACAGTTGGGTGAAAAAGTTACAGATTGTTTTTCAACTGACACAATTGGAGTGGTTGCTGCATTGTTTGATAGGACTTCACACAGCAGAGGGGAGAGGGACATCCTTCTCCCTCACACACTGGGAGTCTGAGGTGTGCTCACCGCGGCACTGCACAGAAGAAACCTCAGGTATGTCACAAGTCAGCCTCCACCCATTAACTTTCTGGTCAGTCATTTCTTTATATCTGGGCTGTGGAGCACGTAGAGAGGTGGTTGATGGCTTGTTTTAAAAGGTGGGAAACTGGTCTTTCATTTAAACTTAATGTGTTTGGAGACCACAGTTCCCCTTTAACTTGACAACAAAAGATTTTTGTATGGTACTTCATCTTCGTTGCGGGAATACAGTATTTATTTTCTGCAGTAAATAACTTCTAACACCAATATCGTAAATAAAAATTAAAATAACACACAATACATCAGGATTAGAGATTTACACAAAGATTAAAAACACAAGAGGTTAAAGGCCCAATGTGAGGGACCTGGGATAATGTTAGACTGAATTAATCTCGGAGGTCTGGTAAGAGAGTATTTAGGTCTGGTAAGAAGAGTCTAGGTTTCCTTTATGATCAGAACAGATTTCAGGACATTACAGGTAGACATAAAAATGTGTTGTGGGATTTTCTCTTAAAAATTCTGGTTTTCTTAATCCCTTATTCAATAATATTAAAATAAATTTCTCCTGCTAGTTATACAAAATTTCCACTCCCCCACCCCCAAATCTATACCTTCTGGGGAACCAAAACCCTGAGATCATTATAATTACCTTTCTCCTCACAGTCCCTGAAGCTCTCTATTCTCCTGGTCTCTCCCTGGTCTTCATATTATGACATCTTCCCTTCTGGTTGCAGCCATCAGTCATGGCTATGATGGTCAAGTTATGGCTAATAACTTCTGGCTGCATACTGGCAAGTAACAAACAGACTTGTGCTGGTGGAGATCAGGTGGAATAGAGAAATTAACGTAAGTATACCAATCTCAGGGTTGGGGGGTTCTGAATGTAAGTACAAGTTATAGTGAGGGGGTTGACATGCCCTTTTTTACACAACTTTCAGGGTTATTCAATAAAAGTTCTTATCGTTTAAAATGGTGCTAACTTTGCCCCAACCAATCAGATGTAAGCTTTCAAATGTTACATAAGATCTGATTGGTTGGGACAAAATTAGCACCATTTTAAACGATAAGAACTTTATTGAATCTCCCTGATTGTTTTATTTTTTGTTGTGGGTCTGTATATTCTATTATAACTGTATGTAAGTAGACTTACTGTAGCTTCCTTTTACAAAACTTTCCACAAAGCAAAAACACTGGCGCACCAGAGAAGAAAGCACACACCTACAGGGAGACGTTAAAAGTTTTTATCGTTAAAAATGGTGCCAATTTGCCCAAACCAATCAGATGTTATTTAACGTATGAAAGTTAACATCTGATTGGTTGGGAAAAATTAGCACAATTTTTAACAAATAGAACTTTTATTGAATCTCCCTGCAAATCTTAAATCAGCAGGTGAACACAATTGTACTGTATAACTAAAACATCCAGGACTCCCTGATGTATTTCGAGCTTGCCTATCTTAGCTGCCTAGTCATAGCTTCATTTTACAATTTTGGTAGTTTCTTGTAAATTGTCTGATTAAAGCATTTTTCTTTTAAGATATTATCATTACCTGTCAATCTAAACTAACTGAATAAGGGGGAGTTTTTATTGTGTTTTTCAAAAGAGCTGTACACAATAGCTTTTTTTCAATGACTTGACATAGAACTATATATATAGGTGTAACATAATGTATCTTCGAAAATCTCGAAGATTCGAAAATCTGAAACCAGAACAAATTTTCGATAAGTACTTTAATTAATTATTGAATATCTTCCGAAGTCCCGGATCTTTGGATTTCGGAACCGAGGGGTTCTGTGTCGGATCCGGGTTGTGTCAAACCCGGATCCCATCTCTAGTACTTTGTACTTGTCAAGTTCTGGAAACAGGAAATCACATAGGTCAGAAATGATCAAGAGAAACCACAGCTGCAAATTATACAGGATTAGCAAATGCCAAGAGTGTGAAATTGGATTTTCTTGCTATATAACAATTTGCTTGTGAAGGTTCTCATTCATCCAGGTCATGGTTATATCTGTTGTATTCAATTAAATCAACTGGACTTGAAATGTAGTTCTTGAAGACGTTTCGCTAGTCATGAAGACTGGCTTTCTCAATTCGAATGAACTTGTACAAGAATTGTGGCAATTATGTACTCTGGAAAATCCCAATTAGCATATCACAGCCAGGTGTTAAAGGTGTGATTGGATAGTGGCTAAGAGGTGTTATAGGAACGCCCAGAGTAAGGTGTTAAAACAGCATTGTACATGGCAGACAGTTGGTGTCGAAACAACCAAACAACAACTGCATCAACGAATGGCCCAGCACAGAAGAGCCAATTCCTCGGGTCAGAACTCAGCGCGTGTACCTGCATCTTAAGGATAAAGGACATACCTTTGAAGATTGTAATGTTAACATATTGGGAAGGAAGTGACTGGTTCAAGAGAGGTGTTAAGGAGGCCATTTATGTGAAAATAAAGAAACCAACCCTAAATAGAGGTGGGGGGGGGTTCGAAACCAACTGTCTGCCATGTACAATGCTGTTTTAACACCTTACTCTGGCGTTCCTATAACACCTCTTAGCCACTATCCAATCACACCCTTAACACCTGGCTGTGATATGCTAATTGGGATTTCCAGGGTACATAATTGCCACAGATTCTTGTACAAGTCATTCTGAATGAGAAAGCCAGTCTTCATGACTAGGAAACGTTTCAAGAACTACATTTCAAGTCCAGTTGATTTAATTGAATACAACAGATTATAACCAATTTGAAATGTGAATAATAATAGTATTTGGAATTATCATTAACATCTATTTTTCTTTGATATTTAGTTTGGTAGAAAAATATTTACTTTATATAATTATTATATATTTATATATTCCAAAAATATACCCACCAATATGATCACAAATGAGACGGAACTGTACATATTGGTTCTCTCTGGATTATCTGATGTTCCAAGTCTCCAACTTCCTCTGTTCCTGGTGTTTCTGTTGGTCTATCTGATGACTCTGACTGTGAATCTTCTCATTGTCCTTCTAATCTGTACAGATTCCCATCTCCAAACCCCCATGTACTTCTTCCTTGGAACCCTGGCATGCCTGGATATGAGCTGTTCCTCAGTCACTACCCCACGGATGCTCTTTGATCTTTACGCACAAAGAAGGTTAATCTCTATACAGGCTTGTATAACTCAAATTTACTTCTTCTTTTTCCTAATTACTTCAGAAACTGCCTTATTGTCAGTGATGTCCTATGATCGATATGTTGCCATCTGTCGCCCTCTTCACTACACACAGATAATGCATTGGAAAACATGTGTTCTACTGGCATCTGGAGCATTGACTTTTGGTTTGATACACACCTTACCTCACACTCTTTTTTTACTTAATTTAACCTTTTGCAGCTCAAAACCATTACAGAGTTTTTTTTGTGATATACCCCAGCTCCTTCAGGTCTCTTGTAGTGACACATTTTTTAATTTATTACTTATTCATTTTTGTGGAATATTGTTTGGTGGAGGAGTTTTAGCTCTCACCTTTTCTCCATATATCATTATACTGAACACTATTATGAAGATGCCATCCAAAGGAATGAGATCTAAGGCCTTCTATACCTGTTCCTCACATCTGACTGTTGTCTTTATATTTTATGGGACTTCATTCTTTAATTACTTTAACCAAAATGCTAAGGACAGTAGAGCAGCTTCTGTATTTTTTGCTGTATTAAACCCGTTATTAAACCCCCTCATATACAGCCTTAGAAACCAGGATCTAAAAAAATCATTAAAGGAGAACTGTGGTCCCAAAACAAGTTGGTCTAGTAAGAAAGGCAAGAATATTACCTGTAAAACGAGTCCTGAACCACCTCTCTAGCATACACCGTTCTCATTCTATCATCAAAAGAAGTACCAAATAGTTAAGGGGCTGGATGGCTCCACAGTCCTGCCAAATCCCATGATCCCAACCACTGTCGCCGACAGTCTATAAGGGCAAGCATGCTCAGTAATTACTAAGAGGCAGCATTGGAAGAGGGAATTTCCATCATGCAATTCACGTGATTTGCATGAACACTGTGTCCATTCCAGTTATAGCAAAACTGCACCTAGCAGAAGATAATTCAGATTGGATATCTAAAGATAACCATTGTTTCAGTATTGATGTCCTTTTATACCTGTTACCTTTAAGAGAATGTACAGAAAGTGCTTGCAATAAACTTTGATTTTTTTTTTGCTGCATTTGAAAGGTCTTTTTACTTATGTGCGTCCTGCCACGGGAATGGCGGCAACGAAAGAGTTACTATATCATACATAACATAGTAACTCTTTCGTTGCCGCCATTCCCGTGCATTATCCAATCACTCATTATCTGTATAATGCGGTATCCAAGTTGGTTTTTCCTGGCTATGCCAAGCTGGGTCTGGGATTTCTAACCTGCAGCCCTCCAGATTTTTGAAAACTACAACGCCCAGCATTCCTCCATTGCAGAAGAAACCAAGGAATACTGGGCGTTGTAGTTTTCCAACATCTGGAGGGCCACAGGTTGGACATCCCTGCTCTGGGCACTAGAGCAATCAATTGTTAGTGGATATATATTTAGTTATCAGATCATCTCATAATTGGGGGACACTTATAATTAAGTAAGTAAGTAACAGGGCTGCGTTAATTACAGCCTGATTGTATTTATACTGCAGTGATTCTGACAGCCTTGACGCATGATTTCATGTACAACCCCTAACTGCCCTATGCTGTTTGAGAGTGCTTGTCAGGAATGTGGGACTAGTATGCGGCAACTACATATTATTAGGCTTGCTCACAATTTGCAGACTATTTGATTAAAGTAAGCAAACTAAGGTTCTGCAAACAAAAATCTATTTTTATATCATTTTATTCAACAGTATGTGCCGTTTAATGGACTGCTACACATGACACTATAAAACATAAACCTGAGCAAAATTATTCAATTGCTGTAGTTCAACTAAATTACCATCCCACTTATTGGCAAATCTCATACCTAAATACAAGGCAAATGCTTACTTTGACTGTTGATTACAACAAGAGCTGCTCTGATGATTCATGAAGTTTTATAGTGTCTCATAAACACACCCTCAAAAACTGATTGGTCCAAAACAAATCTTAAACTCTGTTGGCTCTTGTATTATTGACCAATCATATGTTGGGGATGTGCCAAGTAGACAGTATAACAACAAGCACCAGGGCCTTCAGCAAGTCGCCTAGTTCTGTTTTAGTAGCAGAGCTGCTAGTTTGTTTCTGCAGCATATCAACTATCAGATGTCTGGTGCCTAACTGAGTCTTTCTAATGCATTAGTTTTTTTGTGCCTGGTAGTTGCAGTGTGGCTGCTCCTGTTTTGCTCCATCTCATAAGTGATTGTTGGCCAGAGGCCTTCAGCAAGTCCTAGTTCTGTTTTAGTAGCAGAGCTGCTAGTTTGTTCTGCAAGCATAGCAACTG
The DNA here is from genome assembly GCA_019447015.1 of Hymenochirus boettgeri. NCBI lineage: Eukaryota > Metazoa > Chordata > Amphibia > Anura > Pipidae > Hymenochirus > Hymenochirus boettgeri. The sequence continues at coordinate 3,640,131 of CM033477.1, read as the reverse complement.
TCAGATGTCTGGTGCCTAACTGAGCTTTCTAAATGCATTAGTTTTGGTGCCTGGTAGTTGCAGTGTGGCTGCTCTCTGTTTTGCTCCATCTCATAAGTGATTGTTTGGTGCTTAATGTATAAAAAAAAAGTTTTCATAAAGTTCTCTCAGAATTTAGTTGCCATGCCTGATCAAATTCACTGGCTTTGAACAAAGTTATTGTTGGTGTAGTTGAATTACATCTATCACCATTTACAAACAATTATTATTTTTTAACAATGTGTTATAATATACAAAAAAAAATCCATTCATAAAGGTAGTTTGTATTACCGATCCCGCCTCGTGTGTGTGTGTGTGTGTGTGTGTGTGTGTGTGTGTGAAGAATCGACTGACCAGTTGCATCACACAGACAGCAGCAGTCCAGACGGATCCACACGTTCTGCGCATGCACTAAAGGAACAGGCGCGTCGGACATTTCCCAAACAGGCAGTCACTGAAAGTGGGCGGATCTGCACCATCCACAGTGTTCAGGGAGTAACTTATTGGATTTCTTCCAAACTACTCCTCAAAGACACAGGATACTGCAGGTACATTATCACCTTACACATATCTATCCTTACAACCCAGGTGACTTTTATCAGTGGTGATACCCTTTAATAATACATCCTCACAGTTTGTTATTTCTTAAAGGGCATCTATACCGAAAAATAGGTTATTTTAAATTGACCATAATTGAAAACTATAATTCTTCCCAACCACCACAGTATCATTTTGTTTGTTGATCTGCCCCCTATTTCTTTAGTTATCCAATCTAAAACTTCTTATATTTCAACTGTCAATCAAGTTCCTTGCTCTCAATAACTATTCTTCTGTGAGTAGTTTTACTGTAGCTGGAATGGTGACAGAGTTTTGACAGTTGGAATTCTGTGTGCTGTGTGCAGGCTTGACAGTTGGTTTGTGGGAAAAAAGTCAGGTCGGATGGAAGTGGGAGTGGTTAACAGAGGGAGGGGGGATACTGCTCATAAACAAAACGTGTGCTGGATTGAAGGCATGTAACAACACAAGCAAATCAGAGTAAGTGCTACTTACATATATTCACTTATAGATTAAGATAAGGCAAAGTAATTTTTCAGTATAGTGTCCCTTTAATATTTACTTTATAATATATTGTGTGAATATATACATTTAATTTGTAGGAACCAGTAAAAAAAATGTAAAGTCTACAAATAAAGTTTCTTTTCTTAAAAAAGTTTATACCTGACAACACACAAATAAGATGGTATCCATGTCATCTTTTCTCTTGTCTAATGATAGACTCTATATTGGCTAGTGTGTAGTACTGCAGGTATACAATATATATTTTTTGCAGTAAATAACTTTCTATGACAAAAAAAATACACTATATATCTATTGGCTAATATTATTCTAGTCATAAGGTATTTGCGAAGGAATAAACTCTGAATTACAGGTTTACAGAAGAGATTTAAAACACAGAAGTTTACAGGCCCATTGTGAGGAACCTAGGATTCTGTCTAGGGGCATATTTATGAAGGTTAGATAAATTTTTCGCCTTCTTTAACGCAACCTTTTCACCAAATTTGGACTTTTCACTATCTATAAAGAAGTGATAACCAGTGGCAAAAGGTCATTACTGCTACTTTTCGCCATACATAGCTGCGGTAACCGCATAAGCATATTTATAAAATGGCGAAAAGTGTATTTTTGCGTTAAGTTCAGTTACTCCAATTCGCCAAGTCTGAGGTGGCGAAAACACATAAGTGGCCATTTATTTAGCCTGCCAATGGGTCCATGGAAGGTGTCAGTACATTGAGTGTTTCTCAATACTAATAAGTACCCAGGGGGGTGTTAGACTATTTTCCAGCAATTACTGTAATATAATCTGTGAGTTTACTTTTTTAAGGTTACTTTTTCGTTTTTTAAAGTTTTTTTAAAGGTTCCGATTTTCATCCAGGTCATGGTATATCTGTTGTATTCAATTAGATCAACTGGACTTGAAATGTAGTTCTTGAAGACGTTTCGCTAGTCATCCGACATTCTGAATTGAGAAAGCCAGTCGGATGACTAGCGAAATGTCTTCAAGAACTAAACTTCAAGTCCAGTTGATCTAATTGAATACAACAGATATATAAAGGACATTATTTTTGCTTTTTTCCCCACCAGGCTTTACCACAATTTTTTCAACTTTCAACTTTTCTTTTCATCAAAGTTATTTAAAAGGTGACATTTTATTAAAAGCGAAAATTATGTAGCAAAAAGTAGCACAAATAATGCTGAAAAAGCTCAGAATGATGGTAAATAGTTGATACTCCCTGGTGGTTTTTCAAAGTATTATCAAATTGGTTAATACACAGAACACCTATCTTTGTTTTTTAAAAATAGCCCAACACATGTGGTGTTTTTTTTTCAGGCAAAGATATAAATAGTGTAAAACTCAAAAGACAAATTTTATGTATTTTATTAATAGGATATGATAAATAGTGTAAAACTCACCCAGGTGAATTTTCTCTATTTTATTAATAGGATATGATAAATAGTGTAAAACTCACCCAAGGGAATTTTCTCTATTTTATTAATAGGATATGATAAATAGTGTAAAACTCACCCAGGGGAATTTTCTCTATTTTATTAATAGGATATGATAAATAGTTAAAACTCACCCAGGGTAATTTTCTATTTGGTGTTTAATAGGTGATATGATAAATAGTGTAAAATCACCCAGGGGAAGTTTCTCTTTTTTTTTTTTTTTTATTAATAGGATATGATAAATAGTGGGTAAAAAACTCACCCAGGAATTTTCTCTATTTTATTCATAGGATATGAATAAATAGTGTAAAATCACCCAGGGGAATTTTCTCTATTTTATTAATAGGTATATGATAAATAGTAAACTCACCCAAGGGAATTTCTCTTTATATTAATAGGATATGATAAATAGTGTAAAACTCACCAGGGAATTTTCTCTATTTTATTATAGGATATGATAAATAGTGTAAAACTCACCCAAGGAATTTTCTCTATTTTATTAATAGGATGATAGATAATAGTGTAAAACTCACCCAGGCGAATTTCTCTATTTTATTATAGGATCTGATAAATAGTGTAAAACTCACCCAGGGAATTTTCTCTATTTTTATTAATAGGATATGATAATAGGTGTAAAATCTCATCACCAAGGAATTTTTCTTTTATTTTAATAGGATTGATAAATAGTGTAAAAATCACCAGTGGAATTATCTCTATTTATAATCTAGGACATGATAAATGTGTAAACTCACCCAGGGGAATTTCTCTATTTTATTAATAGGATATGATAATAGTGTAAAACTCACCCGGTGAAATTGTCTCTATTTTTATTACATAGGATAGATAAATAGTGTAAAACTCACCCAGGGGAATTTCTCTATTTTATTATAGGAATATTGATAAAATAGTGTAAAACTCACCCAGGGAATTTTCTCTATTTTATTAATAGGATATGATAAATAGTGTAAAACTCACCCAGGGGAATTGTCTCTATTTATTAATAGGTATGATAAATAGTGTAAAACTCACCCAGGTGGAATTTTCTCTATTTTATAATAGGATTGATAAATAGTGTAAACTCACCCAGGGAATTTTCTCTTTATTAGTAATAGGATGATATAATAGTGTAAAACTCACCAGGGAATTTTCTCTATTTTTATTAATAGATATGATAAAATAGTGTAAACTCACCAGGGAATCATTTTCTCTATTTATTAATAGGATATGATAATTAGTGTAAACTAACCCGGAATTTTCTCTTTTTATTAATTAGGATATGATAAATAGTGTAAAACCTCACCCAGGGGATTTTCTACTATTTTAATTAACATATACTTTGCCGCAGATGTTATTTTTTCATATTTTCTTTATTAAATGTGTTAGATATTGTTAAAAGGCATTTCATAAGGCTAGATTAGCTTTAGACTAAAAGAGTCTACCTTGACATGGTGGCAGGTTCTTTTGGGCAAAATTCTTTATTCTTCTGGAATTATGGCGTGGATAAATGTCTATTTAAAGAAACTGTACAAATAAATGGTGCCAAGTTCAAAAAGACAAAATGGCTAGCTGCACTCCCATTAACAAAGCCACGTCCACACAAAAGCCACAGCCACACACAAACCACGCCCACTTCGTTTCGTCAACGGCGCACGCATATAGGAGTCAATCAGGGTTTGGCTCAGGTGGCAAAAACCCTAGAGACACCCCTGGTTGGCAGTAAAGGAATCTGTCTATAAGTGAGATTAGAGCATTGGATGCTTTAAAAGCAAATAAAACTATAACACCTCCAGGTGTTCTTAAACTATAACTCCCAGCATTCTCTGCTGCTATCTGCTGTTGGTGGATGCTGTGAGTTGTGGTTATATAACAATGGTAGGACGCTGCACAACTCCTTAAACCCTTATGGAACATTTAAGTCAAGTGGTGCTCAGGGGGATAAACACAGACTATTCCGTAAAAAATATAGTGTCAAGGGAAGGACCCCATTCACTAAGATCCCCCATAAAACAGCACAACCATATATTGGATATCAGTAGAAAAACGTTTTATTGGATACACATCTGAGTACTAAACGCACCCCACACCCACACATGAAATATACACCAACTCTTCCGGGCGTCCCCGGTTTACCTAAAAACCAGGCTAATTTCCCCCAGACCATGTAACCAACTAAGCACACAGAAGTAACAAGATAACAATGTTTCGCAACAATTTCAGTGCTTGCAGTGAGAAGCCAAGTCCGACTTTCATACGATACCTCTTCACGGACGGACCACACTCTTCACCCCATAGTTTAGTCACAGTTCCGCTCCCGGTTTGGACAACTTCTTAGGTTTCCGTGCATATCGATAAATCCCATAAAAGTCCCGCTGATGGATACTGTGTTTCCCAAGGAGGTAACAATGTAGCATCACGCTGGGGGAGCTGCCATTACCTACACATGCTTCGCCATTGCATTATTCATGCACCAGCTTCATCAGAGTTGTAGTTTTCAAACATCTGCAGGGCCACAGGAAAGGCTTCTCACTTTTATGGTCACATACACAAATACCTACCACCTCAAACCATACAGATACAGGTACCACACACTTACTGATACACACAACCCAATTTACTATTGGTAGAATTAGGAATCACTGCCCTCTATGAGGGTCCCCTATCTCTGCTTTATCTACAGTGGTTTTCTGGGAAGAAGCTGTATCTGTCTTAGAGAAAATAAGAAGATGGGCCCCCTGTGGGTACAGGGTCTGCTGAACTGGTAGTTACACCCCTGCAACCTACCCTTCTGTTTCCATGGCAACCATACCAAAATTATTAATTTGGCTTGAAAATACCAAATTCCTGTTATTAATTTGGCTTGGAAAAGCCAAATTACTGTTCTTTCTATTTCTTCTTCTTCTTCTTCCGTTTTCTTATTCCGCTTTTTTGGACCGTATCTCCTCCCACAGTTTTTGAGCTAGAGACATGAAATTTCCTCTCTCTGAGTCAGTTGATCCAAACCATTCTCAGGTTTTCCTCTTTCTTTTCTTCTCTCAAAAGGCCTCACCAAGCAGCGCTCTCTCCAACCTGTGGACCCCATGTGATCTCCACCATACAAGACAGCAGGCCATCACAGCCAGACAGTACTCCATCCACATTGCAGTAAGACTATTAAGAACTCATGGGTGTAGAGAGCAATTTTCTGTCCCCAAGTTGATTGAAATGCTTGCTCTTCCACTTTTTGGCGGAATGTCAGTTCCTTCCCTTCCAAGTTCAACCGGCGCAGGCATTCCCGTCTCATTGTTCTTGTAATCTCAATCTTCCGGCGACATTCAGGACAGGGAAGGATCTCTTCATCATCTATCCACGCCTGCCATTCCGCATGTCCATTCTCAATGCACCAATGCAGCCTACAAGTAGTTATGAATCCACATGGCAAAGGTCCAGGATCTGTAATCAATAAATGTCTGTACAGATGGAGCAACTCAGCTTCGTCGCTCAAGCAGCGATCACGCGGCCATCGCTGAACGGAAGTAGAACTGAAGTGAAGTTGCTGGTTTCTATCTTCATACAGATCTTAACGACATTAAAACCCTGCTCACGGCCTGTTTAGCAGAATAGCAGGATTTCGGAAAAGTATGTTTCAGTACGTATTATTTCCTACTAAATAAAAGCGAAGCTATGTGGGTAGGTCTAATACTCCAGTACTTTGGTTCCGCGGTTTGTGGGCACTGGATCCACTTATCGGAGCGTATACATCACGTTTTGGTGCGCTGCGCATGCCCATCTGAAAAGGGCAAATTATCAAAAAACACAATTGCATTGATATATTAGTGGCCTCTCAGCTAAGATGGAATATATAATTTGGGCAAAATAACAAACAACTCATATGACTTTATTTGCTTATTATTTTTTCTAGAGACTACTAACAAATGGACTAGAAGAAAGGGAAGTTTAAAAACTAACTAGAAAGGTAGAATTTAAGTTAAGCATTTGCCTTTGGCCTTGAATGGCGCCATTGGAAAGGATGTGTTTTGTGACTGCAGGTTTTAAATATCCTTGCCTATGGTAATAATGACTTTTATTCTATCGAATTCGATATAATTGTAATTGTGTGTATGGTTTGTTATGAAACAGAAGGTATGGTGGTTTTTGGGGTCTGTGTATCAGATACAGTTGGTATGTACTGTGTCCTGTTGGTGTTAGTGGGTAAGGTTTTGCATTTCAACCCATAAAAGGTACTTTTTTAACTATAAAAGAAAACTTTTTGAATTTTGGCTTAAAGGCTGACCTTGGGAAGGGACTTTTGTCGGTGGTTTTAGTGCTGCAATTTTAAAAAAATTTTAAAAAACCAATAAGGCCAATGAGGAGGATGGACATTAGTTGTTTTTTACTTACCCTTTAATGTCCATACACAATTCAGATTTAAAGTAGTCAGTTGGTGTGGTGTGTGTGTGTATTCCTGTATTCTATTCATATCATTGGGGATAAAACATTTGATTGGTAAATGTGTTTTTTTTTGAACTATAGTTATCCTTTAAATATAGCTGCCATGGAAGATGGCAAGGGGTGGGTCATTGAGGTGGTGTGTACCTGGATCAGGTTGGAAGTTAAAAAACAAACTTGTGCTTATTGATAAAATTATTTTTTACTTTGTTACCCTTTACTATGGCTGCATGGAATGGGAAATATATAGATCAGTAGGGTGTGTGTACCTGTGTTGGGTTGGGGGTTAAAAAACAAACTTTTTTTCGATGATTTGGTCAAAATTAGTTTTTTGACTGTAGTTACCCTTAAGTATGGCTGCACAGTAACTAAGGGTTAGGTCAGTAGTGGTGTACCTGTGTCACTTGGGGTTAAAAAACAACTTTTTTGATTAGTGATTAAAAAAAATGTCTTTGAACTTTAGTACCGCTTCAATTTATTGCTGCCATAGTACTGGATCAGTAGATCAGTAGGTGTGTGTACCTGGATCTGGTTGAGGGGGTATGTCTTTTTTGTGTTACAACCAAGAACAACCTCCCTTTTATTGAGGATAAATCTAATTAGTTTTTTTTGACTTTAGTTACCTTTTACCTTTATTATGGCCTGGGGGGCCAAAAGTAATGGAAAGTGGATCAGTAGGTGTGTGTAGCCTGGGTCTGGTGAGGGGTATGTGCTTTTTTTGTGTTTCTAACCATGAATTTGGCTTGAAGGCTGCATTTTGGAAGGAATATGTGTGTTTGCTGGCAGATTTTTAAACTCATAATGGAATGATGAGTTTGTAGTGAACGCTTGTGTTGGGACAACAAAAACTTTTGTGTGTACCCGTCACGTGCTGTTTTTATTATTAATCAAATTATTTGTTTGACTTTAGTTACCCGTTCAAGTATGGCCTGCAAACAGTAGGATAAGTATATAGTAGGTGTGTGTACCTGGTCTGGTTGAGAGGGTATGTCTTTTTTGTGTTTAAGAACCATAAACTATCTTTTATTGAGGATAATCTAAATTCCGTTTTTTGTACATTTAGTTACCTTAAATATGGCTTTCCATGGAATGGAAAGGTAGTCAGTAAGGTGGGTGTACCTTTGTCTATGGGGTTGGGGTTATCACATTTGTAGTTTACCATAAAAAAACTGTTTGAAAATATCCACATTTGAGGATTGTTGCCAATTAATCCCCCTCCTGGGAAAAAGTCCTAATTCAACACACACGATAACGCGTAACTTCTTCCGCGGATTCCTTAGCTGAAAGACATCACACTTCTCTATATGCCCCCGCACTCATTACCGAATTTTCATGTCGCTAGCTCAAAAACTGTGGAGAGGAATACAGTCCCAAAAAGCGAGAATAAAAGAAGAATGAAAATAGACACTAAAGGGAAGTTTTAGTATCAACTTTGAATTTGGCTGAAGGGCTGCATTGTTGGAAGGTAATATTTGTGTTTTGCTGCTATTTAAAACTCAAATAATGAATGATGAGGTTTGTATGACCTGTTTTGGGACAAAAAACTTTTTGTGTGTCCCCGCCCAAATGGCTTTTTTATTATTAATCAAATTTGGACCGTATCTCCTCCCACAGTTTTTGAGCTAGAGACATGAAATTCGGTACAGTTGTGGATGTTTCAAAACAGTTTTTTTCATGGTCATAAATACAAACTGTGATACCCCCAACCCCCCACACAGACCCAGGTACACCCACCTACCGACCTACCTTTCCATTCCCATGGAAGCCATATTTAAAGGGTAACTAAAGTAAAAAAATGAATTTAGATTTATCCTCAATAAAAGATAGTTTTATGGTTATAAACACAAAAAAGACATACCCCTCAACCAGACCCAGGTACACACACCTACTAATCTACTTATCCATTACTGTTGCAGCCATACTTAAAGGGTAACTAAAGTCAAAAAATTGGACCGTATCTCCTCCCACAGTTTTTGAGCTAGAGACATGAAATTTATTTTGATTAATAATAAAAAAGCCACTTTGGGCTGGGTACACACAAAAGTTTTTTTTGTCCCAAACAAATTTCTATAATGTAATCTCTCCTACTGTAGTAATTTCTATAATGTAACATACTCTCTCCTACTGTAGTAATTTCTATAATGTAAGGCAGTTTCTTCTACTGTAGTATTATATAACGTAAAATAATCTCTCCTACTATAGGTTAATTGCCACTTTCCAGTCTGTATGTGAGTATATTTGTGTTTGCTGCCATTTCCTACCTTTTTGGTACCAGGAAGCAGAGGACTAATTTTCACTTTGAAATCATAACTAGAGATGTTCGGAACTGCCGAGTTTTGTCCCGTTTTCGAATTTTCGAATTTAACTGTAAATTCGAAAATTCGAAAACAGACCCATAGATGTCAATGGGAGAAAAATTTTCGAAAGTTTCTATCGATTTTAAGGATGAAATAGTAATAGTAGGTTACTGTATATAACACAGGGACCTGGGGTATGGTCAGGGGAACCCGTAAATAGAACCAAAACTCATTTAAAAATCTTTTCTCTCGATCGGGCTGTTTTCGAGCTTCCGCATTCTATTTTGGAGGGTTACTGAAATCGAACGCTACTTTTGAGGGTTACCGGTTAACGAAATAAGCACAAACATTCGAGGGTTACCAAAATTGATTGTTACTTTCGAGGGTTGATGGATTTACGATTTCCAGGGTTACCTGGTATAGGTTTTAATGGACACTTTACTCGTAGATTCGATGTTCGCGCCTAGGTACCATGTACATTTTACTCGCGGATTCGATGCTCGCGTATATGTTTAAATGGACACTTTACTCGTAGATTCGATGTTCGCGCCTAGGTACCATGTACATTTTACTCGCGGATTCAATGCTCGCGTATAGGTTTTAATGGACACTTTACTCGTGTCCATTAAACTGGATAGTGGACTATCTGGCAAGCCTAGTAAACTAGCTGGTATTTTGGAAAATTGAAAATCTGAAAACTGACCCATGTCAATGAAAAAAACAAATTGGAGTAAAATAAGGGTAGTACGTTAAATACTATTGCTTGTTATTGCACGTGATTGTGTGAGCGATTCTGCAATTTTCCTGCTATTTTGCTTGCGATTTGTCCATGTACAATATGGCAATGCATTCGATTGTGCAAAAAAAATGCGGATAGCTTGTGTTACCAAATTGCTTGCACATGCGTGAATCGCAATCGCACACACAAACACAGGAAAATTGCGCAAGTGTGACCTACCTCTAAATGTGTTTATTTTATTAATTTCTTTACATTACAGTGAAACATATAAAACAAGATGATATAGTGCATGTAGGGAGTTAACAGAATTATCATGGGATAGAATCAAATCACTATGGGATAGAATTCCCGAGGAGAGTTTGATCATCTCAGTAGGTTACAAGCCCATTGTGAGGGACCTGGGATATTGTTATATTGTAATGAATCTCAGTAGGTTACAGACCCATTGTGAGGGACCTGATGTTAGATTGTAATTAATATCAGGAGGTTTGGAGGATTGGTAGGAAGGATATTTATAGTCCCGGTTCCTTTAATGTTTGCAGAATATGTCTGGATAGCACAGGTAAGATTTGTATCATTGTAATGAATGTGTTATAGGGTTAACACTGTCAGTTTTATGTACAACATAATCGATTTCCATCTCACTTAATGAGAGTACGTTATACTTATATCAGCTGTATATATAAAAATAACAATTCAGACCATGTATCCTGGTTGAACAGTTTAGCATTGTACAATTACCATGGAGGGTTCAAAATTCAATTCATCCATTCAACCACAACATTGATTGTGTACAAAATAGGGGAAAATTGAGAGTCACTGCCTGGTAAAAAATATTCAATTTGCAGATAATTGTTTATTGCCACATGTAACAATATTCATGTTGCATGTAATTTAACAGAAAGTGCTTACGTGTAAATAACAGGGGAGAGCACATTAAATTAATTTGTATCAAACTCACACAGTGTCTTGGCTGACCCGGGTGCTTAAGCCCCAGACCCTTCGGGAAAATCCGCTTTCCCCAGGCACACTTATCAACTCGCATAATAAATAGGCAGTACAATCCACTCACCGCTTTTGTATCTTGGCTCAGGTGCAGACAGCCCCAAGCCCGTCACTACAGGTATTTACTTCCAAATCCAAAAACCGGAGCGTGCACACTGAAAACAGACTGAAACTCTAGCTTGGTAAAATTTAAATGTTTCTTTATTCAAACATGAGTGCCCACACCCAGGTAGTCACTGGCGTCTGGGCACTCATGTTTGAATAAAGAAATGTCTGAAACCTGCCCACTACTAGTTGTAGTTTTTCTGATTGGTGTAAAGGTTCATATAGCTATAAATATGGCCAATGGAAAGTAGCTTTGGATTTCCCATGTTTCTTAGTTCCGCAGGGTCTGGAGAATAATGTCAATCCTGTAACTACATTTGTAATCTACGGAGAACTAAAGCACAATTAATTAAATACACCTAAAAATAGGCAAAAAAACTTTTAAAGGCGAATTTATATTGTAAAATTGTGTTTATTTTAGCAAAACCCTAGAGCTGGATAAGCTGGAAAGTTTCTAGGAATGTCCTATCTGTCAATCCTAAATCATTTTAAACATCATCCTACTATATTTGAAAATAAATGAATTGATCATACCTGTAAAGGGCATGTCCACCCCTCTTACAAAAATTGAGTATGAAAGTGAAGACATCTTGGATATAAAATAATACCTTTTATTGGCTAACTAAAATGATTGAAATACAAGCTTTCCAAGCACTAGGCTTCTTCCTCAGGCATGGTACAATACTGAATCTTGTAACGCACTCTATTTTATACATACTAGAACAAAGACTTTCTGACATTACACAGAGGTTATCTTTTGCCCCCATGCCTGATTGGCAATGGCTGTCGTAAATAAAACAGTAAATGTTTATCTACCAGGAAGAAGAACCAGGAAGCAGAAACAGGGGAAACAGGACATTGTGCAGGGATTTCAGGTTAGACTTATATATTTCACATTTCAAACTATTACCGTTTAGGGCCATGTTTATTTCTGCCCTGAGAGGTCTAGTTTATTAGAAAAGTGATTTATTAGCTCCCCTAACCAATTAAAGGACAAATACACATACTATGCCTCCATCTCTTTTTATTTTTTAATAAAAGTTTCCAGGATGAGGATCTAAACCGCTTACTCTTGCTTTCCTGGCAATCAGCTCTTTCACTAAAGTTTCTCTTCGGAATGGTCCACTTCTTCCTTCTTTATCTTTATGGGATCTGGCCAATGGGAAGACAAGCTTCATCCATACCAGAGTGACAAACTCACAACCCCATTTTTCTTTGAGGGGGTGGGGTGGGGGAGAGAGAATAGGGGTAGGGGAGCATGCACAGAATTTTGATGGGTTGTGTCCCTCACCCACACAGGAAAAGCTGGGAACTTTAAAAATAATTTCAGCTCATTTATATTTTAACAGGAGTTCTTGTTTAACTGCCGCAAAATATTCTCAAGTGGTAAATATAAATACACTTTCAGGGTTATTCAATAAAGGTTCTTATCATTTAAAATGGTGCTAATTTTGCCCCAACCAATCAGATGTTAGCTTTCAAATGTTACATAAGTTCTGATTAGCTAGATAAATGTTAGGTGATTGGTTAGATAAATGTTAAACAAGTTCTTAACGTTTAAAATTAGCACCATTTTAAACGTTAAGAACTCTGGGCCCTATTTATAAAAGATCGGTATTGTTATCGTAAAATAACGATCGTTATTGTAAAATAACGACCGTTTTTTACCGATAACGACCGTTATTTACCGATAACGACCGTTTTTTACCGATAACGACCGTTATTTACCGATAACGACCGTTATTTACCGATAACGACCTGTATTTAACGATATCAGTAAATACTGGTCGTTATTGGTAAATACCGGTTGCTATCGGTAAATAACGGTCGTTATCGGTAAAACACAGGTCGTTATTTTAAAGGGTTTTTGAAAGGGGGTGATGGGTAATACCGATGTACCTGGAGAGAGCCAGAAATGCGTCACAACAATTTAGTTCGGAATATATTTAAATCACATTTTCTTACAGTTATATCTTACTCTCAATAACGCTTTTAAAGTTTTGGTATATAATAAATGAGAGATAAGATTATACTAACATACTTTAAATTCTGTTAGTGACTATATCAATTTTATGTTGTTTTTTTAAAAAATATTTTTATTTATAATGTTATTTATATTTATTTATATTTTTAATTTTATATATATTTTTTTTTGTTCATTAATTTTTTTTAAACAAAATATTTGAAAAAGAAGTAATACATTCCTTACATATCATAATTTTTTCTTTATAACAATAACTAAAAGAAATAAAGGTTCATTTAACAGTGCTTTGGTTTTAACCATAGATATTATAGTAAAATAGCTATAGTTCTTAATACTTTTAGAAAATGAAGAACACTTAGTAAATACCTATACAAAAACATACAGAAAAATAAAAGTAGCAGCGTACCTTGGTTTAATTTTATATTTATTTATTTTTATATATTTTTATTTACATTTTTTAAAATATTTTTAAAATAAATGAGAGATAACTTAATTTCTGTTAGTGACTATATAAAATTTTATGTATATACAATATTCAACTTTCATGTAATTGCCCAAAATTGGTTCACCAATTTTTTTAAGTTTGCTTGGTTCAGTTTAACTGAAGAACAGGAGGTGGAGGAGAGGAGAAAGAACTTACCCACGAACGGTCCTGTGGGGGATTCTCACGCATGCGACTGAGTCAGTGGTGTTGCAGTCTGTCAGCGGCACTGGACCGTTCAGGGGTAAGTTCTTCCTCCTCTCCTGTGGTGCGAAGTCTAGAAACTGCATTCCATTTTTGGGTCTTCGGGTTTTTCCTGAGATCCGTAAACCCAAAAATGGAACAAGACTTACCAGTCAACCATCTCTACTCTTAAATAAGTCTGTTTTTTGTTTTAAGCAGTGCAACATTCATAATTTAATTAATGTGCATATTTTCTCTATATTTGATTTATTTTTCTAAATCTATTTATCCAGGTTAATTATCATTGTGTATTTAATCATTATTATTATAATTACTATTTTAATTATTATAATGTTTTTTTCAGTAATACCCAAACCAAGATGGAAAACCAAACGGTATTTCACACATTGGTTCTCTCTGGATTATCTGACCTTCCAAGTCTCCAGCTTCCTCTGTTCCTGGTGTTTCTGTTGGTCTATCTGATGACTCTGACTGGGAATCTTCTCATTGTCCTTCTGATCTGTACAGATTCCCATCTCCAAACCCCCATGTACTTCTTCCTTGGAACCCTGGCATGTCTGGATATAAGCAGTTCCTCAGTCACAACTCCACGGATGCTTTTTGATTTAAACACACAAAAAAGAATAATTAGTTTGCAGGCTTGTATAACTCAAATTTACTTCTTCATGTTTTTTGTAATGTCTGAAGTTTACTTACTGGCAGTGATGTCCTATGACCGATACATCGCAATATGTCGACCTCTTCACTACGTCCAAATAATGCATTGGAAAGCTTGTGTTCTCCTGGTATCAGGAGTGTTGATTTCTGGTATGGTCTATTCCTTGGTTCAAACTCTTTTTTTGCTGAAATTAACATTTTGCAGCTCAGACACTTTACAAAGCTTCTTTTGTGATCTGCCCCAGTTGCTTGAGAACTCATGTAGTGACACATTCATTAATAGATTACTAATGCTTTTCCTCGGAATATTGCTAGGAATGTTAATTTTTGTTCTGACATTTTCCCCATACATAATACTACTAAAAACTATTATGAAGATTCAATCCAAACACATGAGGTCTAAGGCCTTCTCCACCTGTTCATCTCACTTTACTGTCACCTTAATATTTTATGTGACCGGTTACTTTAACTACTTGAACACAAATACAAATTATCGTTTTGTAGAAGACAGCAGAGTGACTTCTGTATTTTACGCTGTATTAACTCCCTTAATGAATCCAATAATATACAGTCTGAGGAACCAGGATCTTAAAAAATCCCTTAAAAGGGCTTTAGAGAGGCCACAGATTCTGGGGAAAAGTATTATAAATTGAAAACACCGTAAATGCTCATACCGGATCATAGATGAGAAACTCGTATTCACTGTATTGTTAAAGACAGATAAGTCAGTTTAAGTCCCACTGTAGGAGTCACTAAGAACATTACTGTTTTTAGCAGGGCAACACTTTCTATATAAAGACCATATTGTTATCACTACTGGAAGTTTTCCGATATTACTGTATTTATAATATAAATAAATACATAATTATGTACATTAATAAGTATACAATATTCAACATGAGGAAAAAGGTTCCAGTCCATAGAGCTTACACTCTAATTAGGGGCATAACAAATACAGAGAGAACGATATTTACATTTTGATTACCTACACTTTGCCTAGCCCTGTGAAAATGCTCTCACCTATTGCAGTTATCAATGATGGACATGTTATACAATTCAAAAGTTCAATTGGACTAGATGGACATATGTCTTTATTCAACCTTCAATACTATGTTACTATGTAACTGTTATACAGACATTATGTGTAGGATATAAAGGTTGGACTAAATGGACGTATGTCTTTATACAACCTCCAATACTATGTTACTATGTAACTGTTAGACAGACATTATGGGTAGGGTATAAAGGTTGGACTAGATGGATGTATGTCTTTATACAACCTCCAATTCTATGTTACTATGTAACTGTTATACAGACATTATGTGTAGGGTATAAAGGTTGGACTAGATGGACGTATGTCTTTATACAACCTCCAATACTATGTTACTATGTAACTGTTAGACAGACATTATGGGTAGGGTATAAAGGTTGGACTAGATGGATGTATGTCTTTATACAACCTCCAATTCTATGTTACTATGTAACTGTTATACAGACATTATGTGTAGGGTATAAAGGTTGGATTAGATGGAAGTATGTCTTTATACAGCCTCCAATACTATGTTACTATGTAACTGTTATACAGACATTATGTGTAGGATATAAAGGTTGGACTAGATGGATGTATGTCTTTATACAACCTCCAATACTATGTTACTATGTAACTGTTATACAGACATTATGGTTAGGGTATAAAGGTTGGACTAGATGGACGTATGTCTTTATTCAACCTTCAATACTATGTTACTATGTAACTGTTATACAGACATTATGGGTAGGGTATAAAGGTTGGAATTAGATTGAAGTTCTTTATACAGCCTCCATACTATGTTACTATGTAACTGTTATACAGACATTATGTAGGATATAAAGGTTGGACTAGATGGTATGTCTTATACAACCTCCAATACTATGTTACTATGTAACTGTTATACAGACATTATGGTTAGGGTATAAAGGTTGGACTAGATGGACGTATGTCTTATTACAACCTCAATACTATGTTACTATGTAACTGTTATACAGACATTATGGGTAGGGTATAAAGGTTGGACTAGATGGACGTATGTCTTATACAACCTCCAATATTGTTACTATGTAACTGTTATACAGACATTATGGGGGTATAAAGGTTGACTAGATGAACGTTTGCTTTTATAACTTCCAATACTATGTTACTATGTACTGTTATACAGCATTATGGGTAGGGTATAAAGGTTGGACTAATGGATTATGTCTTTATAACAACCTCCAATACTATGTTACATGTAACTGTTATACAGACATTATGGGTAGGGTATAAAGATTGGACTAGATGGACATATGTCTTTATACAACCTCCAATACTATGTTACTATGTAACTGTTATACAGACATTATGGGTAGGGTATAAAGATTGGACTAGATGGACATATGTCTTTATACAACCTCCAATACTATGTTACTATGTAACTGTTATACAGACATTATGGGTAGGGTATAAAGGCTGGACTAGATGGACTTGTGTCTTTATTCAACCTCCATTACTATGTTACTATCTCTTTATGTTAAAAGAAAGGCTCAAGGAGATGTCCAATTACATTTTTATGCACCACAATAATGGCTGAAATATAATATTGATACATATTGCATTATTGCATTAAACCTTCCACAATGAAAAAATACACCTAGACAAAAAACACAAGGAGAAAGGACCATGTAATGTACGAAACATGTCATGCGTAAAATAAATATATAGCAATTTCTTTTTGAGCTATGTGAAGTCCTTTTGTGTTACCTCATCTCTTTATATAATTCTTACTATAAGGCTCTAACGTTTTGTACTCTGTGTGTAAATACTATATTAATAGGTTCGAGTTCGGTTTTGTGTCCATCTCTAGTTTTTCACCAGTTCAATGACTCAAGGTTTCCTTCAATCTATCTTGCAATTAATATATATTGGGGCTGCTTAGCAATAAAGAAAAAAAGGGAAAAAAATAACAAGCTCTACTTCTTAGTGGAGTCATTATTGATGCAGGATGCTGGGAAGTTCCCTTCTCCATGATATTGCTGTAAATATCGTGTATGTTGTTAGAATTTCCAGACATTTTTTCCCATAGACTATAATGGTAACAATCCTCAAATGTGAATATTTCAAAACAGGTTGCTTCATGGTCATAAATACAAATGGTGATACACTTTAAACCCCCACACAGACACAGGTACACCCACCTACTGACCTACCTTTCCATTCCTATAGAAGCCATATTTAAAGGGTAACTAAAGTTAAAAAAAAACTAGTTTAGATTTATCCTCAATAAAAGATAGTTTTATGGTTGTAAACACAAAAAAGACATACCCCCTCAAACAGACCCAGGTACACACACCTACTGATCTACTTATCCATTACTGTGGCAGCCATACTTAAAGGGTAACTAAAGTAAAAAAAAACTAATTTAGATTTTCCCTCAATAAAATATAGTTTTATGGTTGTAAACACAAAAAAGACATACCCCTGAACCAGACCCAGGTACACACACCTACTGATCTACTTATCCATTACTGTGGCAGCCATAATTAAAGGGTAACTAAAGTCAAAAAACTAATTTAGATTTATCCTCAATAAAAGATAGTTTTATGGTTGTAAACACAAAAAAAGACAAAACCCCTTAACCAGACCCAGGAACACACACCTACTGATCTACTTATCCATTACTGTGGCAGTCATACGTAAAGGGAAACTAAAGTCAAAAAAGCAAATTTTGATCAATAACCAAAAAAGGTTGTTTTTTAACCCCCAACGTGATACAGGTATACACACCTACTGACCTACCCCTCCATTAATGTTGCAGCCATACTTAAAGGCTAACTAAAGTCCAAAAAACTAATTTTGAACAATCATCAAAAAAGTTTGTTTTTTTTAACCCCCAACCCGACACAGGTACACACACCTACTGATCTACTTATCCATTACTATGGCAGCCATACGTGAAGGGTAACTAAAGTAAAAAAAAAAAATGAATTTTGATCACTAATCAAAAGTTAGTTTTTTTTAACTTCCAACCTGATCCAGGTACACACACCTACTGACCCACCCTTCCATTTCCATGGCAGCTATATTTAAAGGGTAATTATAGTCAAAAAAAATATTTTGACCAATCATCAAAAAAGTTACAGGGTTATTCAATAAAAGTTCTTATCATTTAAAATGGTGCTAATGGTGCAACCAATCAGATGTTAGCTTTTAAATGTTAAATAAGATTTGATTGGTTGGGGCAGAATTAGCACCATTTTAAACGATAAGAACTTTTATTGAATCTCCCTGTTAGTCTTTTATCCCCCAACCTGACACGAGTACACACACCAACTGACCTACCTTTACTGCATGTGACATATTTAAAGGGTAAGTAAAAAACAACAATGTCCTCTTCATTGGCATTATTGAGTTTTAAAATCTGCAGCACAAACACACAAATTCCCTTCCAAAATGCAGTCTTTCAAGCCAAATTCAAAGTTTATACTTAAACTTTCCCTTTCTAGTCTTTATATTAGATCTCAAACCTCAAATAACTTACACACAAAATTAAGCAAACCAAACTGATTATGAGTTTTATATTGTTGCTTTAGATATTAATATATATGAAACAAAGGCTAACAAACACACATGCATATATCTTAATGGGCATTTCCAACATTAAATTAAAAAATAATGTATATAGATAATGTTTACACATAAACTACAAGACTGCGTTATTTTAAAAGATAACAGATGTCGGTGTTCAGTTTTAGTCAGTGATATGTTCTCCTACTGTCATTTGCTTTGATGTCATATCAGTAACTTACATTCGATAACTTGTGCCAAGAGTCTGAATGAGGGATTAAAGTACAAAATATACCTGTTTAGACCAGTCTGCTTATAAGTCATTGGTTTTTGTGGTTTAGAAATACAAATTATTTAATTTCCCTTAAAATACACATTCTACTGAAAAGTAAAAAGCAAAAAGGTGGATATAATTTTGAATATTGATCATATTTCCACGCAACCACCTTATCTATAGTGTGCATAACTGTAACTTATTTAATGTCTTTATATTTAAGCTCCTCCAGTACCCTTATTAATTTTGTTGCCCTTCTCTGAACCCTTTCCATTTGCCCTTCTCTGTCCCTTTTGTACACAGGATTCCATATGCACGGCATATTCCAAATGAGGCCTTACCAGTGTTTGTAAAGAGGGAGAATAATATATTTATTCCTTGAATTCATATCCCTCTTTATTTAAGACAGTATCTTGCTGGCTGTAGAGATGGCCAAACTTTTGAAAGTTCGGTCCGTTCGAAAACGGACCCATTAAAGTCAATGGGAGTCAAAAAGTTTGAAAAGTTCTAATGAAATGGTCTGGGGAACATGTTCGAATATCCAGGACATTCGAAAAATCAATTTTACTCTCACTGGTGCTATTTTCGAGCTCTCGCGTTCGAACATTCGATGTTCACGCCTAGGTGTCATGGACATTTTACTTGCGGATTCGATGCTCGCGTATAGGCTTTAATGAACACTTTAATCGCGGATTCGATGTTCGTGCCTAGATACCATGGACATTTTACTTGCGGATTCGATGCTCGCGTATAGGTTTTAATGGACACTTTACTCGCGGATTCGAGTTCGAGTTCTAGTCCATCTCTAGCTGGCTGTAGCTGTTTGCTACTTTACATTTAAGTTTGTTATCTACCAAAATTCCAAGATCCTTTTCCATCAGAGATTCCACAGGCCCATTTATAGTATAAGAAGCACAAGGGTTTTTAAGGCCATTATCAACGTTGAACCTTATCTGCCATTTAGCAATCAATCAATGTAGATCTGCCTGCAAAAAGTGCACATCGTCTGTAGCTTTTAATGGATGATGAAGTTTTGTGTTATCCATAAACACAGGTTTATATCTGTAAAATCCTGTATATCTCAAATATTCTTTTTGTATTATTTGTAATATTTGGCAGTGATGTCCTATGACCAATATTTTCAGTGCACACAAATAATGCATTGGAAAACTTGTGCTTTGCTGGTATTAGGAGTGTTGATGGTTAGTGTGTTATATTCCGTGGTACATGTTCCTTTAATACTTAACTTTCCTAACTTTCTGCAGGTTAACCCCTTTACAAAGCTTCTTCTGTGATCTGCCAGAGTTACTTCTGGTCTCTTGTAGTGACACATTCATTAATGTATTACTCATTCTTATTTCTGCAATATTCTTTGGAGGAAGTGTTTTTACCCTCACATTTTGCCCATATATAATTATACTGAACACTATTATGAAGATGCAGTCTAAAGCCATGAGATCTAAGGCCTTCTCCACCTGTTCCTCCCATCTGACTGTTGTCTTTATATTTTATGGAACTGCTTTATTTAGCTACTTTCACCCAAACACAAAGGATCATTCTGCAGTGGATAAAGTGGTATCTGTATTTTACACTGTATTAACACCCTTAGTCAATCCTCTAATATACAGTTTAAAATATTCCTAAAAAAACCTCTCTATAATTCTATATGGCCCAAGCCACCCTAACAATAATGTATACTCTGACATTTTTTTTAACAAGTTTTTATATGCAATTAGTTTAGCTCTGCCACTCTCCTTATGCAGAGGGGGGCCCAAGTAGCTTTTTAATTCTATTATGTTGTTAATAAAGTTACACTGTTTTTATTACACGATAGGTGAGGGAACACTGATAGGGTTAAGGTGGAGGTGGGTGGTTCCTTCCTTACTTAAAGATGGCACGAGTAATGTGAACATGATGATCCTGAGGAAAGCTGATATAATGGCTGAAACACATTGATCGCTTGTTCCACTGCTGTGTCAGCATCTAATACTAGTCCCGTGAGTGCCCTATATATAGCCCTATATATATTCCTTTTTATAAATATTGAAAATACACAAATATAACCCAGTACTGAAATAGTTCTTTGTTGTATGGTCCACGTACACTATTTACTAAACTTAAACCATATGCACATTTTCTTTGTTAATCAGTCCAAGTGTCTTTTGACCTGTTGTAAGAACACATATACCAAAATATTGCATATTCCTCTTAAAATATTGGTTGAATTGTATTAATAAACTTTTGCCCATTCATCTTTCTATATATATTTTAAAGGGATATGGAATAGGTAGGATGTATAAAGGTAACTTTATTTAAAAACAAACCAGGCTTGGCACAAAATGATACAGTAGTAGTAACTTAAACTCTTTCTTAAAATCTTAAACCTTGACCACATAGTACAGTCCAGTGGATAGGCCTAATGCCTTGCATCTGAATAGGCATTATGTATTGCCCTGACCACATAGACAGGGATAGGCTTCCTATTTTCTCACCAAAGGAAACTGTTTATCCCCACAATACACGGTGGCTCAGTGGTTAGCACTGAGGCCTTACAGCTCTGAATTCCTGAGTTCTAATCTACCCTTGGACACATCTGCAAGTAGTTTGTGGCAGCAATAAATACCTAAAAGGTTTGCATAAGACAGTAAAGTGCATTCTGATCTCAATAGCAACAAAGAAAACGTATTACAATGAACTCATAGATCTGTAAATATTTGCCATAGGAGTACTTATTTTTAACATTTTGTAGATAAATATCTATATCTATGAGGGTAGAGGATAGGAAAGGATCAATTAGGAAGAGGGGTGATCTTTTAATACAGTATATTTAATTATAATATTGATAAACATGTAGGTGTGGTTGGATTTCATAAGGCTAAACTCTACAAGAGGTTGGAGATTCACTTGTGTAAGATTTGATCGGACAATATCTATTAGCTGTTGATATCTCAGCCACGTTAGTGGTAGACGCCACTTCTGTTGATATGATAAACTTGTATATTAATACATATTTCATCAATGTGGTTCTAGTTTGGTTAATAAAGGGGTTGCTGGTTTTGTGAGGGTGGGTGTTGACCAGCCATGGTAATTTTGGGAGGAAATCTGTTTATGAGTTTAGTATGCTGTGTAATATATTAATATATCTGCAAACAAAGGCTAACAAACACACATGCATATATCTAAATTTCCAACATTAAATTGAAAAACAATGTATATAGACAATGTTTACATATATACTGCAAGACTGCATTATTTTAAAAAGATAACAGATGTTGGTGTTCAGTTTTAGTCAGTGATATGTTCTCCTCCTCCTCCTCTTAAACATTCTGCCATTGGCTTTGATGTCATATCAATGACTGATGTTTGAAAACGTGTTCCAATAGTCTGAATGAGGGATTAAAGTACATTGTACACCTGTTTGGGCCAGTCTGTCTGTTTTTAAGCATTGTCGTTTTGAGGTTTAGAAATGCAATTAATTTAATTGATGGTGATGTCTTTCCCTTAAAATATACATTATACTGGAATAGGCTTCATACAATCCAAAATAAAAAGCAAAAAATTATATTGATAACATAATACATGTGTATATCTGAGGACTTCCATAAAGTATAAATTTGGTAAGCTGTATATAAACTCTTCATTGTATGTATTAGACAAAAATGCACACGTTACAACGTACATTACAACATCCCAGTTTCCCTTGGACAGTCACGGTTTGAAAGGTCCTGGGATGGGGCTTTATGAAATGTGGGTGAGTCTGTGATGTTTGGGGGCGTGTGTTTGACATTAAGGCGTGGCCATTACATTTAGGGCAAAGCTGTCATGGTTTGCCTATTGAAGAACTTAGAAGGTATGAAAATGGACCATCCTTGAGTTATGACCACTTGCATATACATGGAAACAAAATATACACATTATATATAGGCTTCAAAATAGATGGCTAGCACTCCTTTCAGTTGGCATCTGCTGGGGTACACACCAAGTGAGTATACAGGAAAGAATAAACTATTGCAATCACTAGTCTTACTGCACTTCCAACACCTCGAAACAATTTTATTGCTGCAAGTTACATCTACACATTTGAACCCTCAGCGGGCCGTCATCAGGATGTTACATCTCCGCGTTTTTATCACCACCCATACAGGGCGTTGCACCAATGGACGTATCACTCCTGTTTTAGAGTTTAAGTCATGCTAGCCAATGTTATAATGGTTAGCGTGACTTAAACTCCTTCCTTGAGGCGGCTGTGTGGTTAACGTGAAAGTTAACAAATGATTTGACAAGTTGTCACAAGTGATGTTATATGCTGACATCGGCATTTTATTGTGGCACTTTAAATGCCACAGAGATGCTGGAATAGAAAATTGACAGGTAGTGATGTTCTGAGCGCCGCTATTGGCATATAACATCGCCGGGCTGTTTGCACCGGGTTGCCCTGTAAGTCGTCACCTCTGGATACTCTACAGAATTCCTGCAATACTTAATTGAAGACTCGCTACATTATTAGTATAGAAACATGTTATGATCAACAAACAAGCACTGTAACCAACAGTAAAAATAAAAAGGGCTAAAAGGGATTTACTTAAAGTCTAAAGCTGGGTACACACAGTACAGATCAGTGAAAGATGACAGACAGGATCTGCAAGATCTGCATCTGAACATCATAGGGAGAACGCTCGGGACTGTGTGTTTCCATTGGCCATGCTAGACTCCTCTATAGGGAGTCTAGCGCAGAAAAATGGAAATTTTTCAGTCTTTCCTGAATGAGCTTTATAGCCGACCCAATCGTTCGGTGGCCGAGCTCTCATTCGGGAAACGAAGGTACACACATAACGATAAAGCCCCGATACCGTCGGATCCGATGGTATCGGGGCTTTATCGTTACTGTGTGTACCCAGCTTAAGTCTAGTTCAGTCTTTGGGGCATTACAGTTCTGAAATAAGGATGATCTCTCCAATGGACTCCTTTGTGTCTCTTGTAGATAGACTGTGGGAAGATACCTGAGATTGATGCTCCTCTTCTTTATACATCTGTGTCAGATGGAAGGGGGACAAACAAAAGAGGTGTTCCAAGCCCCTGTGGTCTGGTGGC
Source organism: Hymenochirus boettgeri (assembly GCA_019447015.1). NCBI lineage: Eukaryota > Metazoa > Chordata > Amphibia > Anura > Pipidae > Hymenochirus > Hymenochirus boettgeri. The sequence goes on along the minus strand of CM033477.1, from coordinate 3,615,767 downwards.
CCTACACTTTTAGAGGGAAAATTACATAGATATGAATATCAGAGCCATCTCTCCTCTGCTTTACACTGTAAGAACCCCCCTCTACAGGCCAGCTGTGTTTACAACTTTTTTCGACAAGAATTTGCTCTGTGTGGGGGGAGCAATTTCATGGCTGTATACTCTGAGGACTCAGGAATAAAAAGGGAGGAAAGGGAGGGTCAGAATTAAAATCTCCGTGCCTATCCGGCACTAAAGTCATGAAGTCATTGCGCCACCAGCAACTTCTGTGTATGATGTCACCACACCAAACTGGGACAGAAGTTATGTTCCTTACAGTGGTATTAATTAAGTGCTTTTGGCTAGTTCACGGCGGGCCTTATCACAGAATCCTTGTGCTTTACCTCCAACAATTTACTGATGGTTCCACTGCTTGACTTATTCAGACTCTTTTTCTGGCTTGAATTTCAATTTGTTTGTCGCGATAGATAGATATATACAGAAAATGGTGAGATTAAGCAGGATATACATGGATAGCTATGTGTGTTTTCTATACTGGCAGCTATGAGGACGCAAGGGTTTTAAAGGGCATGTCCACCCCCAAAACTATGTTTTGCTGTAGTGTAGGGAGAAGATTGTATCTAGGCCAATCAGATTTTGGGGGTGTGTTTATGAGACTCTATAAAACAGCCTGCAATCTTCAGAGAAGCTCAGTTGCTAATCTAGCCTTTGTATTTAGGTTAGAGACTTGCCTAGATGGCTGGTTGTTTAGTTGGACTGCCGAAATGAAATTTTTTTTTTTTTTAGTACCTGGGTTTCATACCTATGGTGTTGTATAATAGTCTATAAACTGCACATAAATGTTGTTATAACAGATAAATGAAAATAAGTGTTTGGATTACAGAGTCTGAAATTACTTTCCTTTGGCCAAATAGCCTGCAAAATAGTGATTATCCCAAGTGCCTATGTAGTTGCACTACTAGTTTCACCATTTCCTGACAAGCACTCTAAAACAGCAAAGGGCAGATATGGAATGTATAGGATAAGGGTTGTATATTGAAAACATGCAGTGTAAATACAACCAGGTTGTAATGAATGCAGCCCTGCTACTTCCATTTACTATAAGCATCCCCAATAATGAGATGATCTGATCACTAAATATATATCCACTTACAATATAAACTTGTTATAAAATAAAAATATGCTTACAAATAGAGATGGTCGAACTATTGAAAGTTCGGTCCATTTTCGAACTTTCGAACTATTTGGAAAGTTCGAAAGTTCGAAAACTGACCCATTAAAGTCTATGGGAAAAAGTCGAAAAGTTCGAGACAAATACAACTAAAATATTAATGGTAACTTAATTTCTAAATGGCTTTGGGACCTGGGAAATGGTCTGAGGAGCATGTTCCAATATCCAGGACTTTCGTAAAATCGATTTTACTCTCACGCGTGCTACTTTCGCGCTTTCGAGTTCGAAGGTTCGAGGTAACATGGACATTTTACTCGCGGATTCGATACTCATGTATAGGTTCTAATGGACACTTTACTTGTAGATTCGATGTTCGCGCCTAGATACCATGGACATTTTACTCGCGGATTCGATGCTCACGTATAGGCTTTAATGGACACTTTACTCGCGGATTCGATGTTCGCGCCTAGATACCATGTACATTTTACTCATGGATTCGATGCTCGCGTATAGGCTTTAATGGACACTTTACTTGTGGATTCGATGCTCGCGCCTAGATACCATGTACATTTTACTTGTGGATTCGATTTCAACATTCGATTATAATCCCTTCTTCCCATTGACTTCTATATGCAATCCAGGATCTAGAATTGAGCCTGGAAAGTGGGTGTAGTCATTCCACCATTACTTTCCCAACCAGAAAGCATGGCCACCATGCAATGGCAGCGTCTGATGGTGGAATATCTCACCCGGCTGGGTTATGACTGGATGCCAATCGGCACCCCCAACATTAAGGAGTGCAAACGGCGCATAATGCGCCACCTGCAGGCGAAACTGCGGACGCAGTTTCACATTGATCTGACCACCTCTCAGCTCCAAAAGAGGTGGTACGACCTCAAACGGCAGAGACGGAACTACATCCAGGACATCCAGAAGAATGTCCAAGGCAAGTATCACATTTATATGTTAAATATAAATCTGTGATTGAGTTGTATAAAACACCACCTTTTGCACCACTATCATGCGGTTTCTGCGGCAGATCTTTCTGACAAGCTCTGTCTAAGTATCACCACTATACAAAGTTACTGCACTTTTCTTGTTACTTTTATAGCACTTGTGATTGGCGATAGCGCTTCGCAATTTTGCAAAGCGCCACAAACGATTGCAGGGCCTTTAGTGCTTTTCTCCTAAAGGACTTAAAGTGCATGTGTTAGTGTTAGTTAGTGTTAGCAAATTTTAATGTAACAGTAAAAGTGCACACAAAAAATATTTACAATATTTAATTATAATACAGATTTTGAAAGCTCTTTTTTCAAAAACGACTCAAAGTATATAATTTTTAATGTTAGTAAGGGTGAGGCCACACTGCAACACACAGGAATCGCGCATCAAATCGCGAGCGTTATCATGTGCGTTTTGCATTCGCGTTTTGCGCATGCCTTTTGGCTTTTTGCGTTATATTAACTCATGCGTTAACACACCAGAAATGGTGAACGCATGCGTTACCAAAAGGCAAAAGGACGCATGATCGCATGCGCATCGGAAAATGCGGGAATTTTCGTGTTCCCACGGTTTCCATTTTAGCGAAAATTGCAGGCGCAACCGTGAACGCGTGCGCAAATGCGCGAAAAACGTGCTAGTGTGGCCTGGACTCCCATGCCAAAGGGGGTTCCTTTAACCACTACACTATATTACAAACATAGCAAATCAAGGTTTCTTTTGCTAATAACCTAGATACTACCCTAGTAAAATAATAACCATATAATCACCATATGTACCACCATAGTAATATAATATTATATGGTTATAATATTACTAGGTTATTATACGGTATTATAATACCCTAGTAATATAATAACCATATAATAACCTTGTAATATTATAACCATATAATACCCTATATAATATTATTTTACTAGGTTAACATATGGTTATTATATTACTAGGTTATTATAATACTAGGTTATAATGGTTATTATAATACCCTAGTAATATAATAACCTTGTAATATAATAACCATAATAACCTAGTAATATAATAACCATAAAACCTAGTAATGTAATAACAATATTATATTATTAGGTTATTATAAAAATCCATACATTTGTATAGCTGACCTAGCCAGGATTCAAACCCTGGTCTCCCACATCAAAGGCAGCACCTTTAACCACTACACTATCCAGCCACTACATTACACTGAACTACACTCTAGAGTTAGTGAAAAATTGAAAGTCTGAAAAATCCGGTCCGTGGATAGTGAGAACTCTGCCTGAAAAGGCTGTTTTCACACAGTGAAAGAGAAGGGCTGTAGATTCCTTTACCTTCCCTGTCAGGATTTCACGCAGCATATATAGCTCACAGATTGTTGAACTCCACTCCTCCAAAAAGTTATCTGCCGCCCTTGAGGCTTGATAAAGGGTGGAGGTCCACCCGAAACGTTGCCGGAGATGTACCTCACAGTTGGGTGAATAAAGTTACAGATTGTTTTCAACTGACACAATTTGGAGTGGTCTGCTGCATTGTTTGATAGGACTTCACACAGCAGAGGGGAGGAGGGACTTCCTGTCTCCCTCACACACTGAGGGAGTCTGAGGCTGTGCTCACCGGCGGCACTGCACAGAAGAAACCTCAGGTATGTCACAAGTCAGCCTCCCACCCATTAACTTTCTGGTCAGTCATTTCTTTATATCTTGGGCTGTGGAGCACGTAGAGAGGTGGTTGATGGCTTGTTTAAAAGGTGGGAAACTGGTCTTTCATTTAAACTTAATGTGTTTGGAGACCACAGTTCCCCTTTAACTTTGACAACAAAAGATTTTTGTATGGTACTTCATCTTCTGTTGCGGGAATACAGTATTTATTTTCTGCAGTAAATAACTTTCTACACCAATATCTGTAAATAAAAATTAAAATACACACAATACATCAGGATTAGAGATTTACACAAAAGATTAAAAACACAAGAGGTTAAAGGCCCAATGTGAGGGACCTGGGATAATGTTAGACTGTAATTAATCTCTGGAGGTCTGGTAAAAAGAGTATTTAGGTCTGGTAAGAAGAGTCTAGGTTTCCTTTATGATCAGAACAGATTTCAGGACATTACAGGTAAGACATAAAAATGTGTTGTGGGATTTTCTCTTAAAAAATTCTGGTTTTCTTAATCCCCTTATTCAATAATATTAAAATAAATTTCTCCTGCTAGTTATACAAAATTTCCACTCCCCCACCCCCAAATCTATACCTTCTGGGGAACCAAAACCCTGAGATCATTATAATTACCTTTCTCCTCACAGTCCCTGAAGCTCTCTATTTCTCCTGGTCTCCTCCATGGTCTTCATATTATGACATCTTCCCTTCTGGTTGCAGCCATCAGTCATGGCTATGATGGTCAAGTTATGGCTAATAACTTCTGGCTGCATACTGGCAAGTAACAAACAGACTTGTGCTGGTGGAGATCAGGTGGTATAGGAATTAACGTAAGTATAACCAATCTCAGGGGGGGGGGGGGGGGTTCTGAATGTAAGTACAAGTTATAGTGAGGGGGTTGACAGGCCCTTTTTTACACAACTTTCAGGGTTATTCAATAAATTTCTTATCGTTTAAAATGTGCTAACTTTGCCCCAACCAATCAGATGTAAGCTTTCAAATGTTACATAAGATCTGATTGGTTGGGACAAAATTAGCACCATTTTAAACGATAAGAACTTTTATTGAATCTCCCTGATGTTTTATTTTTTGTTGTGGGTCTGTTATTTCTATTATAACTGTATGTAAGTAGACTTACTGTAGCTTCCTTTTACAAACTTTCCACAAAGCAAAACACTGGCGCACACAGAAAGAAAGCACACACCTACAGGGAGATCGTTAAAAGTTTTATCGTTAAAAATGGTGCCAAGTTTGCCCAAACCAATCAGATGTTATTTAACGTATGAAAGTTAACTCTGATTGGTTGGAAAAATTAGCACAATTTTTAACAAATAGAACTTTTATTGAATCTCCCTGCAAATCTTTAAATCAGCAGGTGAACACAATTTTACTGTATAACTAAAACATACCAGGACTCCCTGATGTATTTCGAGCTGCCTATCTTTAGCTGCCTTCATAGCTTCATTTTACAATTTTGGTAGTTTCTTGTAAATTGTCTGATTTAAAGCATTTTTTCTTTAAGATATTATCATTCCTGTCAATCTAAACTAACTGAATAAGGGGGAGTTTTTATTGTGTTTTCAAAGGCTGTACACAATAGACTTTTTTTCAATGACTTGACATAGAACTATATATATAGTGTAACTAATGTATCTTCAAAATCTCGAAGATTCGAAAATCTGAAACCAGAACAAATTTTCGATAAGTACTTTTAATAATTATTAAAATATCTTCCGAAGTCCCGGATCTTTTGGATTTCGGAACCGAGGGGTTCTGTGTCATCCGGGTTTGTGTCAAACCCGGATCCCATCTCTAGTACTTTGTACTTGTCAAGTTCTGGAAACAGGAAATCACATAGTCAGAAATGATCAAGAGAAACCACAGCTGCAAATTATACAGGATTAGCAATGCCAAGAGTGTGAAATTGGATTTTTCTTGCTATATAACCAATTTGCTTGTGAAGGTTCTCATTCATCCAGGTCATGGCTACTTATCCATTACTATGGCAGCCATACTTGAAGGGTAACTAAAGTCAAAGAAATTTTTTTTAATCAATAATCAAAAAAGTTTTGTTTTTTAACCCCCAACGTGACACAGGTACACACACCTACTGACCTACCCCTCTATTACTGTTGCAGCCATACTTAAAGGGTAACTAAAGTCAAAAAACTAATTTTGACCAATCATCAAAAAAAGTTTGTTTTTTTAACCCCCAACCCAACACAGGTACACACACCTACTGATCTACTTATCCATTCCCATGGCAGCCATATGTAAAGGGTAACTAAAGTAAAAAAAACTAATTTTTATCAATAATCAAAAGTTTGTTTTTTTAACTTCCAACCTGATCCAGGTACACACACCTACTGACCCACCCTTCCATTTCCATGGCAGCTATATTTAAAGGATAACTATAGTCAAAAAAACACATTTTAACCAATCAAAATGTTTTATCCCCAAACTGATATGAATACACACACACACACCAACTGACCTACCTTTAATGCATGTGACATTTAAAGGGTAAGTAAAAAACAACAATGTCCTCCTCATTGGCATTATTGAGTTTTAAAATCTGCAGCACAAACACACAAATTCCCTTCCAAAATGCAGCCTTTTAAGCCAAATTCAAAGTTTTCTCTTTCTAGTTAAAAATGTACTTTTATGGTCTGAAATGCAAAACCTTACCCCCTAACACCACACAGACACAGGTACACTCACCAACTGATACACCCCAAAACCCACCATCACCCTTCTGTTTCCATAACAACCATACACACAATTACAATTATATAGAATAGATTATGAAATATAAATGTTCATTCATTACCATAGCAAGATTATTTAAAACCTGCAGCACAAACACATTCCTTTCCAAATGCAGCCATTCAAGCCAAATGCAAATTGTACACTTAAATTCTCCCTTTCTAGTTAAACTTTCCCTTTCTAGTCCATTGTTTAGTCTCTAGAAAAAATAATAAATCAAATAACTGTCATCATGAGTCTGTTTTTTTATTTTGCCCAATATATATTCCCTCTTAGCTGAGGCCATACTATATCACATGCAATTGTGTTTTTGATAATTTGCCCTTTTCAGAGTGCATGCGAATCGCACCAAAAACGTGATCATATACGCTCCGATAAGTGGATCACAGTGCAGCGGACACCAAAGGACATGGGTAGACCACCCCATAGCCTAGCCCTTATTTAGTACTTAATACTTACTGAAAAATATATTTTCCGAAGTCCTGTCTATCCTGTTACCAGGCGCTGAGAGGGTTAATATCTGTAAACCAAACTTTCACTTCATTTCTTCTCCTTCCTGCTTCCAGCGATGGCGTCTGCTGATCTGAGAGACGGCTGAGTTGCTCCATCTGTACAGACATTTATACAGATCCTGTGACCCTGCCATGTGGATACAAACTACTCTGTCAGGCTGCATTGGAAGACTATGGAATGGCAGGGGGGATAGATGAAGATCCTTCCTGTCCTAAGTGATAGACTGGAGTACAATGGACGGACGAACTTGTAAGGAACCTGACATTACGACAAAATGACAGAGCAAACTAATCAATCTACGGGGACAGAAATTGCTCCTACACACCATGAGTTCCAATAGTATTACGCAATGTGGATGGAGTCCTGTGTCTGTGTGTCCTGCTGTCTGGCTGGAGATCACAGGGGGACACAGGTGGAGCTGCTGGGTGAGGCCTCTGAGAAGAAGAAAGAGAAACTGAGAATGTTCTGGATAAACTGACCCAGAGAGAGCAGGAGACTGAGAATAATAGTCCAGAGCCTCCAGGAGAACAGGAGAGAAGGACAAGAAAGAGCAGCTGGTGACACAGAGACAGTCACTGCCCTGTTTAGGGACATCAGGGAACAGCTGGAAGCCCTAGAGAAGAGAGTCCTGAGTGAGATCTCCAGGCAGGAGGATGAGTTTTCACTCACACTCACTGATCTAATCCAACAGCTGGAAATAAAGAAAAATGAGCTGTCCAGGAAGATCCATCACATTGAGGAGATGTGCAGTATGGCAGATCCATTAACTGTCTTACAGGACCAGGAATCAGATGGAGCTGCCATATGTGGTGCTGAGGGTGGAGATAATGAGGACAGAGAGAGAGATGATATGAAGGTCCCTGGTATACGGGATGTGGATCTGATCTCAGAGACATTACTGACTGGATTAGCTGGGATTGTGACTGGGGTAAAGGGAAAGATCTATGGACAGGAGGTTACAGACATGTTACTGGATATAAACACAGCTGGTAACAATGTATCTATATCAGGGGATGGGAAAACTGTAACATTCTCAGATACAGACCAACATTACCCATCATCCCCTGGGAGATTTCAGTATCGTCAGGTTTTAACCACCAGGAGTTTCCCCTCAGGGCGACATCACTGGGATGTGGAGGGAAGTGAATCAGGGATCTGGGGGGTGGGGGTTTCCTATCCCAGTATAGAGAGGAGAGGGGATCAGTCCTGTATTGGGGATAATAACAAGTCCTGGTGTTTGTACAGACGGTATAATATTAATATCTCTACAGTGAGACATGACAGTAATGATATTGATTTACCCCACGTCCCTTCCTGTAATAGAATCCGAATCTCCCTGGACTATGAGGCAGGACGTCTGTCCTTTTATGAGCTCAGTGACCCAATCAGACACTTACACACCTTCACCGCCCCCTTCACTGAGCCCCTCCATGGGGCATTCAGTGTATTTTATAAAGGTGACTGGGTGAGAATCATTAGTTAGGTGTCTGGTTAATTTCCCTGATCACTGACAGATCCATTAGTGGTACCACTATTAGTTGCAACCTTCCCAAGAAAATGCATCCAAGCAGGGAGTGTCACCCCAGATAAATGACCCAAGGTAAACTGTTAGGACCTTCCATACTGGGGTTACCTTGACGTGGTTGGAAGGCTTCTCACTTTTATGCATAAAATTGTAACTAAAATCCCCCAAGTTTTTACTGGCTGCATACTGGCAAGTAACAAACAGACTTGTGCTGGTGGAGATCAGGTGGAATAGAGAAATTAACGTAAGTATACCAATCTCAGGGTTGGGGGGTTGTGTTGCGATGCGCGCTTCGCAATTTTGCAAAGCGCCACAACGATTCAGGGCCTTTAGTGCTTTTCTCCTAAAGGACTTAAAGTGCATGTGTTAGTGTTAGTTAGTGTTAGCAAATTTTAATGTAACAGTAAAAGTGCCACAAAAAAATATTTACAATATTTAATTATAATACAGATTTTGAAAGCTCTTTTTTCAAAAACGACTCAAAGTATAATTTTTAATGTTAGTAGGGTGAGGCACACTGCAACACACGGAATCGCGCATCAAATCGCGAGCGTTATCATGTCGTCGTTTGCATTCGCGTTGTTGTGCGCATGCCTTTTGGCTTTTTGCGTTATATTAATCATGCGGTTAACACACCAGAATGGTGAACGCATGCGTTACCAAAAGGCAAAGGGACGCATGATCGCATGCGCATCGGAAAATGCGGGAATTTCGTGTTCCCACGGTTTCCATTTAGCGAAAATTGCAGGCGCAACCGTGAACGCGTGCGCAAATGCGCGAAAAACGTGCTAGTGTGGCCTGGACTCCCATGCCAAAGGGGGTTCCTTTAACCACTACACTATATACAAACATAGCAAATCAAGGTTTCTTTTGCTAATAACCTAGATACTACCCTAGTAAAATAATAACCATATAATCACCATATGTACCACCATGTAATATAATTTAATGGTTATAATATTACTAGGTTATTATACCGGTATTATAATACCCTAGTAATATAATAACCATTAATACTTAACCTGATATTATTAACATATAATACCCTATATATATTTTTTACTAGTTCATATGGTTATTATATTACTAGGTTATTATATGGTTATTATAATACTAGGTTATAATGGTTATTATAATACCCTGTATAATAACATTGTAATATAATACCATAATAACCTAGAATAAATAACCATAAAACCTAGTAATGTAATAACAATATTATATATTAGGTTATTATAAAAATCCATACATTTGTATAGCTGACCTAGCCAGGATTCAAACCCTGGTCTCCCACATCAAAGGCAGCACCTTTAACCACTACACTATCCAGCCACTCATTACACTGAACTACACTCTAGAGTTAGTGAAAAATTGAAAGTCTGAAAAAGCCGTCCGTGGATGTGAGAACTCTGCCTGAAAAGGCTGTTTTCACACAGTGAAAGAGAAGGGCTGTAGATTCCTTTACCTTCCCTGTCAGATTCACGCAGCATATATAGCTCACAGATGTTGGAACTCCACTCCTCCAAAAAGTTACTGCCGCCCTTGAGGCTTGATAAAGGGTGGAGGTCCACCCGTTGCCGGAGATGTACCTCACAGTTGGGTGAATAAGTACAAGATTGTTTTCAACTGACACAATTTGGAGTGGTCTGCTGCATTGTTTGATAGGACTCACACAGCAGAGGGAGGAGGGACATCCTGTCTCCCTCACACACTGAGGGAGTCTGAGGCTGTGCTCACCGGCGGCACGGCACAGAAGAAACCTCAGGTATGTCACAAGTCAGCCTCCCACCCATTAACTTTCTGGTCAGTCATTTCTTTATATCTTGGGCTTGGAGCACGTAGAGGGGTGGTTGATGGCTTGTTTTAAAGGTGGGAAACTGGTCTTTCATTTAACTTAATGTGTTTGGAGACCACAGTTCCCCTTTAACTTTGACAACAAAAGATTTTTGTATGGTACTTCATCTTCTGTTGCGGAATACAGTATTTATTTTCTGCAGTAAATAAACTTCTACACCAATATCTGTAATAAAAATTAAAATCACACACAATACATCAGGATTAGAGATTTACCACAAAGATTAAAAACACAAGAGGTTAAAGGCCCAATGTGAGGGACCTGGGATAATGTTAGACTGTAATTATCTCTGGGGTCTGTAAGAAGAGTATTTAGGTCTGGTAAGAAGAGTCTAGGTTTCCTTTATGATCAAACGATTTCAGGACATTACAGGTAGACATAAAAATGTGTTGTGGGATTTTCTCTTAAAAATTCTGGTTTTCTTAATCCCCTTATTCATAATATTAAAATAAATTTCTCCTGCTAGTTATACAAATTTCCACTCCCCCCCCACCCCCAATCTATCAACCTTCTGGGAACCAAAACCCTGAGATCATTATAATTACCTTTCTCCTCACAGTCCCTGAACTCTCTATTCTCCTGGTCTCCTCCATGGTCTTCATATTATGACATCTTCCCTTCTGGTTCCACCATCAGTCATGGCTATGATGGTCAAGTTATGGCTAATAACTTCTGGCTGCATACTGGCAAGTAACAAACAGACTTGTGCTGGTGGAGATCTGGTGGAATAGAGAAATTAACGTAAGTATACCAATCTCAGGGTTGGGGGGTTCTGAATGTAAGTACAAGTTATAGTGAGGGGGTTGACATGCCCTTTTTTACACAACTTTCAGGGGTTATAGTGAGGGGGTTGACATGCCCTTTTTTACACAACTTTCAGGGTTATTCAATAAAAGTTCTTATCGTTTAAAATGGTGCTAACTTTGCCCCAACCAATCAGATGTAAGCTTTCAAATGTTACATAAGATCTGATTGGTTGGGACAAAATTAGCACCATTTTAAACGATAAGAACTTTTATTGAATCTCCCTGATTGTTTTTATTTTTTGTTGTGGGTCTGTATATTCTATTATAACTGTATGTAAGTAGACTTACTGTAGCTTCCTTTTACAAACTTTCCACAAAGCAAAACACTGGCGCACACAGGAAAGAAAGCACACACCTACAGGGAGATCGTTAAAAGTTTTTATCGTTAAAAATGGTGCCAAGTTTGCCCAAACCAATCAGATGTTATTTAACGTATGAAAGTTAACATCTGATTGGTTGGGAAAAATTAGCACAATTTTTAACAAATAGAACTTTTATTGAATCTCCCTGCAAATCTTTAAATCAAGCAGGTGAACACAATTTTACTGTATAACTAAAACATATCCAGGACTCCCTGATGTATTTCGAGCTTGCCTATCTTTAGCTGCCTAGTCATAGCTTCATTTTACAATTTTGTTAAATTTTGGTAGTTTCTTGTAAATTGTCTGATTTAAAGCATTTTTCTTTTAAGATATTATCATTACCTGTCAATCTAAACTAACTGAATAAGGGGGAGTTTTTATTGTGTTTTCAAAAGAGCTGTACACAATAGACTTTTTTTCAATGACTTGACATAGAACTATTATATATAGTGTAACATAATGTATCTTCGAAAATCTCGAAGATTCGAAAATCTGAAACCAGAACAAATTTTCGATAAGTACTTTTAATAATTATTGAAAATATCTTCCGAAGTCCCGGATCTTTTGGATTTCGGAACCGAGGGGTTCTGTGTCGGATCCGGGTTTGTGTCAAACCCGGATCCCATCTCTAGTACTTTGTACTTGTCAAGTTCTGGAAACAGGAAATCACATAGTCAGAAATGATCAAGAGAAACCACAGCTGCAAATTATACAGGATTAGCAAATGCCAAGAGTGTGAAATTGGATTTTCTTGCTATATAACCAATTTGCTTGTGAAGGTTCTCATTCATCCAGGTCATGGTATATCTGTTGTATTCAATTAAATCAACTGGACTTGAAATGTAGTTCTTGAAGACGTTTATGGCAGACAGTTGGTGTCGAACCCCCCCACCTCTATTTAGGGTTGGTTTCTTTATTTTCACATAAATGGCCTCCTTAACACCTCTTAGCCACTATCCAATCACACCCTTAACACCTGGCTGTGATATGCTAATTGGGATTTTCCAGGGTACATAATTGCCACAGATTCTTGTACAAGTCATTCTGAATTGAGAAAGCCAGTCTTCATGACTAGCGAAACGTCTTCAAGAACTACATTTCAAGTCCAGTTGATGAGGGGAGGTAAGTAAGAGTTTGGGGAGCTTTCTTAAAATAAAAATATTGCGGTTGGGGCTGGGGGACCAGGGGGAAGCCTATATTAAAAGTGTGATTTAAGGGTGGACATACCCTTTAAGGGCGTGATTGGATAGTGGCTAAGAGGTGTTATAGGAACACGCCCTTCGTTTTTCCAGTCCTAGCAACACCAGCTCCACTGAGGCTGCCGACCCCCCTGTGGCCGCCAGCGACACCAACCCCACTGAGGTTGCCGATGCCAGGCAGGCTCACAGCGGCCGCCAATGAGCCCGCTGGCACCGCCGGCCTCAGCGGAGCTGATGTTGCCAGCCGCTTCTTTCTTCAGCCATCTACTGCAATGGCATCTGAGATTCACAGCGGAATGCCCCTAGTGAACCTCTTTATATAGGTTTGCAGAAAACCCTAATCCGTTTCTGATTGGTTAATTTTTTAATGCTTGGTTTACATGCTTTACATTAACCAATCAGATTTCATAACTTTCAAGTAATACGCACGAGATTAGCGGAGCTTAACAATCACCGCCGCTTTATAAATAGTAGCGGCAGTAAGTGTTCACATAGCCGCGATAAGTTGACGATTCGTTAACTTTTCGTGGCCATTTACCACCCATTTATAAACCACGGAAAACGCGTTTTTTTGCGAAAATGGTGGGGAAAAAACGGCCGCGAAAAGTTAACAAACCTTTATAAATATGCCCCTTAATGTACTGACACCTTCCATGGACCCGTTGGCAGGCTAAATAAATGGGCACTTTTGTGTTTTCGCCACCTCAGACTTGGCGAATTGGAGTGACTGAACTTAACGCAAAAATACACTTTTCGCCATTTTATAAATATGCTTATGCCGTTACCGCAGCGATGTATGGCAAAAAGTAGCAGTAATGACCTTTTGCCACTGGTTATCACTTCTTTATAGAGAGCGAAAAGTCCAAATTTGGTGAAAGGTTGCGTTAAAGAAGGCGAAAAATTTAACTAACCTTCATAAATATGCCCCTAGACAGAATCCTAGGTTCCTCACAATGGGCCTGTAAACTTCTGTGTTTTAAATCTCTTCTGTAAACCTGTAATTCAGAGTTTATCCTTAGCAAAATACATTATGACTAGAGATGTCCGAACTTCGCAAAATCCGGTCCGCTCGAGGATCTGCGAATTTTCGAGAAGATTCGAAAATCCGCGAGCGGACCCATTAAAATAAAAAAAAAAACTCAGAGAATCCTCGTAATTCGAAAATTTTCGAAAATTTTTCGAAATACATATTTCCGAAAATACGAGGAATCCTCGTAATTCGAAAATTTTCGAGAATATGTATTTTCTAAAATAACAAGAAATCCTGTAATTTTAAAATTTTCGAAATTACGAGATTTCTCGATTTTCGAAAAAAAATTGCGAGATTTGATCGTATTTAGGAAATTACGGAAATCTCGTAATTCTAAATTTTTGAAAATCCGAAAAATTCGCGGTTCGGAGGTTTGGAAGGCGGAAAATCCGGAAAAATCCACCGTTCGCGAATGGGATAAATCCATCCCTACTTATGACTAGAATAATATTAGCCAATAGATATAAAGTGTATTTTTTTTGTCATAGAAAGTAATTTACTGCAAAAAATATATATTGTATACCTGCAGTACTACACACTAGCCAATATAGAGTCTATCATTAAACAAGAGAAAAGATGACATGGATACCATCTTATTTGTGTGTTGTCAGGTATAAACTTTTTTTAAGAAAAGAAACTTTATTTGTAGACTTTACAGTTCATTTACTGGTTCCTACAAGTTAAATGTATATATTCATATAATATATTATAATGTAAATATTAAAGGGACACTATACTGAAAAATTACTTTACCTCATCTTAATCTATAATTGAATATATGTAAGTAGCACTTACTCTGATTTGGCGTTACCAAAAGGCAAAAGGATCGCATGATCGGCATGGCACTGGACGGAAATGCGGGATTTTCGTGTCCCACGGTTTTGCATTTTAGCGAAAATTGCAGGGCGCAGACCGTGCACGCCGGTGCGAAAATGCGCGCAAAAAAACTTGCTAGTGTGGCACTGGACGTCCCATGCCAAAGGGGGTCCTTTAAACCACTAACTATATTTACACAAACATAGCAAAACGGTTTCTTTGCAATAATCCTAGAACGTACCCTAGTTAAAATAATAACCATATAATCACCACTATGTACACACCATATATATAAATAGTATATGGTATAAATATTACTAGGTTATTATAACGGGTAGTTATAATACCCTAGTAATTATAATAACCATATAATAACCTTGTAAATATTATAACCATATAAACCCTATTAAATATTATTTTATAGGTATCATCATATGGTTATTGAAATAGTATATGTATATGGTATTATCTAATACTAGGTAGTATGGTTTATTATAATACCCTAGTGATATAAAACCCTGGTCAATATTAATAACCATAATAAACTAGTAAAGATAAATAAAAAACCTAGTAATGTAATTAACAAAAAAAACAAATTATATTATTAAGGTATTATAACAAATCCATACATTTTGGATAGCTGACCTACCAGGATTCAAACCACTGTCTCCCGCAAACCCACACAAAGGCAGCACCTTAACCACTACACTATCCAGAGCACTGCATATTACACTGAACTACCACTATAGAGTTAGTGAAAAAATTGAATCTGAAAACATCCGCGTCCGGTCGTGGATAGTGAGAACTGCTGCCTGAAAAGGGCTGTTTTCACACAGTGAAAGAGAAGGCTGTAGATTCCTTGTACCCTTCCCTGTCAGGATTTTCACGCAGCATATATATGCTCACAGATTGTTTGAACTCCCTCTCCTCCAAAAATTTATCTGCCGCCCTTGAGGCTTTGATAAAGGGTGGAGGTCCACCCGAAACGTTGTCCCGGCGATGTACGCCTCACAGTTGGGTGAATAAAGTTACAGATTGTTTTCACAACTGACAACAATTTGTGAGTGGTCTGCTGCATTTTTGATATACTTCCCACAGCAGAGGGGAGGGGACATCCTGTCCCCTCACAACATGAGGGAGTCTGAGGGCTGTGCTCACCCGCGGCACTGCCACAGAAGAAACCTCAGGTATGTCACACAGTCAGCCTCCCACCCATAACTTTTTTCTGGTCAGTCACGTTCTTATATCTCTGGGACTGTGGAGACACGTAGAGAGTGGTTGATGGCTTGTTAAAAGGTGGAAACTGTCTTCATTTAAAACTTACTGTGTTGTGAGACCCAGTTCCCTTTAACGTTGACAACAAAAGATTTTTGTATGGTACTTCATCTTTGTTGCGGGAATACAGTATTTATTGTTCTGCCAGTAGAATAACTTGTCTACACCTAAATCTGTAATTAAAAATTAAAATACACACAATACATCAGATAGAGATTTACACAAAAAGATTAAAAAACACAAGAGGTTAAGAAAGCCCAATTGTGAGGGACCTGGTGATACATGTTCACTGTAATTAATCTCTGGTGGTCGGTAAGAAGAGTATTAGGTCTGGTAAGTAAGAGTCTAGGTTTCCTTTATGATCAGAACAGCTTTTTTTTTTTTTTTTTCAGGACATTACAGGTAGAGACATAAAAATTGTTGTGGAGTTTTCTCTTAAAAAATATCTGGTTTTCTTAATCCCCTTAGTCAATATATTAAATAAAATTTTCCTGCTAGTATACAACATTTCCACTCCCCCACCCCCAAATTCATACCTTCTGGGGAACCCAAAACTCACTGAGATCATTATAATTACCTTATCTCCTCACAGTCCCTGAGCTCTCTATTCTCCTGCGTCTCTCATGGTCTTCAGATTATGACATCTTCCCTTTCTGGTTTGCAGCCATCAGGTCATGGCTTGCATGGTCAAGTATGAGGCTAATAACTTGCTGGCCTGCATCTGCAAGTAACAAAACAGACTTGTGCTGGTGGAGATCAGGTGGATAGAGAAATTAACGTAAGATACCAATCTCAGGGGTTGGGGGGTTCTGAAGGTAAGTACAGTTATATAGTGAGGGGGTGTGACATGCCTTTTTACACAACTTTCAGGGTATTCAATAAAAGGTTCTTACGTCTTAAATGGTCTAACTTGGCCCCAACCACATATTAAGCTTTCAAATTTTACAGTAAAATCTGATTGGTTGGGACAAAATTAGCACCATTTTAAACGATAAAAGAATTTATTGAATCTCCCTGATTTTTGTTATTTTTGTTGTGGGTCTGATATTCGTATTATAACTGTATGTAAGTGACCTTCACTGTAGCTTCTTTACACAAAACTTTCCACAAAGCAAAACCTGGGCAACACAGGAAAGAAAAGCACAAACCTACAGGAGATCGTTAAAATTTTATTCGTTAAAAATGGGCCAAGTTTGCCAAACCATCAGATGTTATTTAACGTATGAAAGTTAACATCTGATTGTTGGGTAAAATTAGCACAATTTTAATACAAATGAGAACTTTTATTGAATCGTCCGGCAAATCTTTAAATCAACAGGTGAACCACAATTTATACTGTATAACTAAAATCCTAATCCAGGGACTCCCTGATGTTTTCGAGCTTGCCTTCTTAGCTGCCTGTCATAGCTCTCATTTTACAATTTTGGGTTAGTTCTGTAAAACAATTGTGCTGATTAAAGCCTTTTTTTTTTAAGATATATCATTACCTGTCATCTAAAATAACTGAATAAGGGGGAGTTTTTATTGTGTTTTTCAAAAGAGCTTACAACAATAGACTTTTTTCAATGACTTGACATTAGAACTATTATATATAGTTGTAACATCTGTATTTCGAAAATTCGAAGATTCGAAAATCTAATACCAGACAAATTTTCACTAAGTCTTTTATAATCTATTGAAAATATCTTCGTAAGTCCGGTATCTTTGGATTTCGGAACGAGGGGTTTCTGTGTGATCGGGTTTGTGTCACAAAGCCGAGCAACATCTACTAGTACTTCTGTACTGTCCAAGTTTGGAAACAGGAAATCACATAGCAGAATATGATCAAGAGAAAACCACAGCGCAAATTAATACAGGGTAGCAAATGCCAAAGGTGAAATTGATTTTTTGCTATATAAACCAATGTGCTGTAGGAATTTCTCATCCTCATGGGGGTCTATATCTGTTGTATTCAATTAAATCACTGGCTGAATGTAGTTTCTTGAAGACGTTTTCGCTAGTCATGAAGTACTGGTCTTCTCAATTCAGATATGACTGGTACATAGAATCTCGTGGCAATTATCGTGACTCTGGAAGATCCCACATTCGCATATCACAGCCAGTGTTAAGGTTTGTGTGATTGGATAGGTGGCCTAAGAGGTGTTATAGGAACGCCCAGAGTAAGGTGTAAACAGCATTGTACAGGCAACAGTTGGCTTGTGTCGAAAACAACCAAACAAAACTGCATTCACGAATGGCCCAGCACCAGAAGAGCCAATTCCTCGGGTAGGACTCAGCCGTTGTACCTGCATTTAAGGATAAAGGACATACCTTGAGATTTGTAATTACATATTGGCGATAGGAACGGACTTGGTTCAATAGGTGTTAAGGAGGCCATTTATGTGAAAAATAAAGAAAACCAACCCTAAATGAGAGGTGGGGGTTTCGACACCAACTGTACTGCCATGTACAATGCCTGTTTTTAAACCTACTCGGGCGTTCCTACTAACACCTCTTAGCCACATCCATCACACCTTAACACCTGGCTGTTGATATGCTAATTGGGATTCCAGGTACATAATTGCACAGATTCTTGTACAAGTCTTCTGAATTGAGGAAAGCCATCTTCATGACTAGCGAAACGTCTTCAAGAACTACATTTCAAGTCCGTTGATTTTAATTGAATACAAACGATATATAACCAATTTGAATGTGAATAATAATGTATTTGGAATTATCATAACATCTAATTTTTCTTTGATATTTTAGTTTGGTGAAAAATTATTTACTTTATTATAGATTATTTATATATTTTAAATATATCCACAATATACCCACCATATGATCACAAATGAGAACGGAACGTAAACTGTTGGTTTCTCGTGGATTAATCTGTGTTTCCACGTCTCCAATTCCTTCCCCCCTCTGTTCCTGCGTGTTCTGTTGGTCTATCTGTGACTCGACTGTGAACTTCTTCTCATTGTCCTTTCTAATCTGTACAGATTCCCACTTCCTCAAACCCCATGTACTTTCTTCCTTGGAACCCTGGCGAATGCCTGTGATTGCAGCTGTTACCTCCGTACTACCCCACGGATGCTCTTTGATCTTTACGCACAAAGGAAGCGTATATCTCTATACAGGCTTGGATAACTCAAATTTACTTTCTTCTTTTCCTAATACTTCAGAATCGAATGAGCCTATTGTCAGTGATGTCCCTTGATCGATAGTTTGCCATCTGTCGTGCCTCTTCACTACCACAATAATGCATTGGAAAAACATGTGTTCTACTGGCACTGGGAGGCATTGACTTTTGGTTTGAATATTCTTGCCTCACACTCTTTTTTTACTTAATTTAAACCCTTTTGCAGCTCAAAACCATTACAGAGGTTTTTTTTGTGATATACCCAGCTCCTTCAGGCCTCTTGTAGTGACACATTTTTTAATTTTGATTACTTATCATTTTGTGGAATATTGTTTGGTGGGAGGAGTTTTAGCTCTCACCTTTTCTCTCATATCAGTTATACTGAACACTATTATGAAGATGGCCATCCAAAGGAATGAGATCTAGCCTTCGATACCTGTTCCTTCACATCTGACTGTTGTCTTTATTTTTATGGGACTTCATTCTTTAATTACTTTAACCAAATGCTAAGGACCAGTAGAGCAGCTCGTTATTTTTTGCTGTATTAAACCCGTTTATAAACCCCCTTATACAAGCCTTAGAGAAACCAGGATCTAACAAAAATCATTAAGGAGAACTGTTGGGTCCCAAAACAAGTGGTTTCTAGTAAGAAAGTGCAAGATATTACCTGTAAAACGAGTCCTGAACACACCTCTCTAGCATACCCGTTCTCATTCTATCATCTAAAAGAAGACCAAATAGTTAAGGGGCTGGATGGTCTCCACAAGTCCTGCCAATCCCATATCCCACCCACTGTCGCCGACAGTCTATAAGGGCAAGCATGCTTCATAATTACTAAGAGGCAGCATTGGAGGAAAGGGAATTTCCATCATGCAATTCACGTGATTTGCATGAACACTGTGTCCATTCCAGTTTATGCAAACTGCACCTAGCAGAAGAGAATTAGATTGGATTCTAAAGAAACATTGTTCAGTATTGATGTCCTTTTATACCTGTACCTTTAAGAAGTACAGTAAAGTTGCTTGCAATAAATTGTTTTTTTTTTGCTGCATTTGAAAGGTCTTTTTACTTATGTGCGTCCTGCCACGGAATGGGCGGCAACGAAAGAGTTACTATATCATACATAACATAGTAACTCTTTCGTTGCCGCCATTCCCGTGCATAATCCAATCACTCATTATCTGTATAAGCGGTATCCAAGTTGGTTTTTTTTCCTGGCTATGCAAGCTGGGTTGGGATTTCTAACCCTGCAGAGCCCTCCAGATTTTTGAAAACTACCGACGGCCCAGCATTCCGTCTCATTGCAGAGAAAACCAAGTGAATACTGGGCGGTTTGTTTTCCACCATCTGGAGGGCCACAGGTTGGACATCCTCTGCTCGGGCACTAGGCAATCAATTGTTAGTGGATATATATTTAGTTTTATCAGATCATCTCATACTTGGGGGACACTTATATTAGTAAGTAAGTAACAGGGCTGCGTTAATTACAGCCTGATTGTATTTACTGCAGTGATTCTGACAGCCTCTTGACGCATGATTTTCATGTAAACCCCTAACTGCCTATGCATGTTTGAGAGTGCGTCAGGGAATGGTGGAACTAGTAGTGAAACACATATTTATTAGGCGTGCTCACAATTTGCAGACTCGATTTGATTAAAGTAAAGCAAACTACGGCTTCTGCAAACAAAATTATTTTTTATATTCTAATAACACGTATGTGCCGTTTATGGACTGTACACAATGCACTTGACATACTAAAACTCTAAACCCCTAGGAGCAAAAGATTATTCATTGCTGTAGTTCAACTAAATTTACCAGGCCACTTCTTGCAAATCTCTAACCAAATACAAAGGCAAGACCTGCTAGTTTGACTGTTGACTTACAAACTGAGCTGCTCGCGAGGAGTTCATGAAGTTTTTCTAGTGTCTCATAAAACACCCTCAAATCTGATTGGTCCAAACAAATCTTAAATTCGTTGATGGCTCTTGTATATTGACCATCATATGTTGGGGCTGTGCCAAGGAGACAGTATAAAACAGCCAGAGGCCTTCGCAGTCCTAGTTCTGTTTTAGTAGCAGAGCTGCTAGTTTGTTCTGCAGATAGCAAACTATCAGATGTTGGTGCCTAACTGAGCTTTCTAAATGCATTAGTTTTGGTGCCTGGTAGTTGCAGTGTGGCTGCTCTCTGTTTTGCTCCATTCTCTAGTGATTGTTTGGTGCTTAATGTATTAAAAAGTTTTTAAAGTTCTCTCAGATTTAGTTTGCCATGCCTGATCAAATTCACTGGCTTTGAAACAAAGTTATGTTGGTGTAGTTGAATTACATCTATCACCATTTACCCTAAAGATAGCAGAGGGCAGTCAGGGAATGGTTGGGGTTGTATTTTGAAAACATATAGAGAGCCACAGGTTAATCAGGTAAAACACCTGTAGCCAGTCGAGTTAGAATGATCACAGTATAAAATCAATTTACAATAATGCAGCCCTGCTAATTACAATGAATCTGTCTGTCAGGCTCGTACAATACAAGGTTGTTTTTACCATATAACTCATTTATGGCTTTTACATGTGTGTGGAGAGAGATGGGATAAAAAGTATTTTCTTTGATTACCGAGTTTCTGAGAGTTATTGAAGATTAATTGACTTTATTAAAAGGGCATGTCCACCCCCAAAACTAAATTCCCCCCACTACTGGCCCCACTTTAGTGTAATAAAATCCTTACCTTACATCCCGAATCCAAATGGGGTATGGTTAGAGATGTCTTCGCTTCGTACTTTCTCCTTGATTTGCCATACACGCGTATCCTGCTTACTATACACACGTCATGTGAGTCGCAGGTCGGCGATAATCGTGCCGTTAATGGACAACTTTATCGGGCAAAACGGTCGCTCGTTTGAGATCCGTTGGATGGTGGGATGAAGTATAGTTTAATCAGTTGAGGTTTTTAAAAGTGAATTTGGAACACTATGTTGCCTTTAAAAACGAACATTTCGCACGCATCGCAAACACCATTCACACACAAATGCCATTCAAGCACTTAAAACGATATTCGCCTCGATCCGCAACGCCATTTCAGCACTTAGAATGACATTACACACACTCACAGCACCAATCACCCACAATAACGACATTCACACACACTCACAGCACCAATCATGCACATATAATGACATTAACAACAGCGTTATATTACATATATAATAATTAAAAATGTAATTAAATATTAAGTATTTTTACAAACAATTATTTTTTTAACAGATGTTTTAATATACAAAAAAAAAATCCATTCATAAAGGTAGTTTGTATTACCGATCCTCCCGCCTCCCTCTCTACAGAGGCTGCCTGTTTGTTAGGCCACGCCTCCGCATCCTCCCCTTAGTTACCGAGCGGCCAATAGAAAATGCTTGTGATGTCACCAGAATCAGGAAATTGCATGCTCGGGATTGTATTTTTGGCAGAACAGGAAGGGATGGAATCCAAGATGGCGGCCCAAGTATGGGACTTTATAAGGAGATTTTAAAGTATTTGTTTTTGATTTTTTTATATTTTTAAAGTTCAGAAAGCTTTGCAGGGGGTTAAGAACAATTATACATGTTTGTGCAACTTACAAAAACGGGATAACAGTTCTCCTTTAAGCTTGTGAGGTTCTCATTCATTCCAGGTCATGGTATACTTCTGTGTATTCAATTAGATCAACTGGACTTTTTAAATGTAGTTCTTGAAGACGTTTCGCTAGTCATCCGACTGGCTTTTCTCAATTCATAATGATTGTACAAGAATCTGTGGCAATATGTACCTGGAAAATCCCAATTAGCATATACAAGCCAGGTGTTAAGGGTGTGATAGATAGTGGCTAAAGGTGTTATAGGAACGCCCAGAGTAAGGGTGTAAAACAGCATTGTACATGGCCGATAAACAACACATATAGGCCTTAACAAGGGATCCCACCAGCCCGTTACAAGAAAGAGTCATAGACTTACTACAACAGCTCTTCAAAAAGGATAAGCCATTGACCGAGCAATGATCATCGCCTCTACCCTGGTGAGGCACATCCATGCATATATGATCCCAAAGAACATAAGGAAGGGGCCCCCACTAAGACCTATAGTGCACCGCAGCATCAACTCGGAAATACAAGTGGCAAAATATCTAGCTAACATCTTAGGACCTTTGGTGGGAATTCTAAGCATCACATCAGAACTCTCACAGGATTTCACCAACAAGATTGAAGATATAGTACTCGGTTTTGTAGAAGAAACTATGGTGTCCTATGATTTGACATCTCTCTTCACTTGTATACCACCAAGGAGGCTGTGGACAGGTGTGAGAAAACGCTGGCCAAGACAGCACTCTATACCAGCAGAACTGATCTCAACCCAGAACAGTGTGTTCCTTGTTGATGTGGGCCTGAATACCACCTATTCAAATACAGGGATAAGTTCTCTAAGCAAAAACAGGATGTGCTATGGGATCTCCAGTTTCATCACCCATTGTGGCCAACCTTTACATGGAGGAGTGGTGATAGAAACACAGGCGCTTAATACCTGTTAAGGGCATAGCACCGCCACTGGTTCAGATATGTTGATGACACCTGGGTAAAATCCACCAGAAGGAAGTACAAGCTTTCACAGAACAATATTAATGCGGTGGACCAAAACATTAAATTCACAATGGAGAGGTACAAAACAACAAACTGGCTTTCTTGGACTGCTTGGTAGAAGTTAACGGAAATGGTAAACTGGAAGTAGAGGTTTAAAGAAAACCAACACACACAGATCCGTATTTGATGTTTGACTCCCACCACCCTTTAGATCAGAAAGCTGGGGGTCATCAAACCCGCAACACAGAGCCAGAACATCCCCACTAGCACAGAGGCGAAGGCGGCTAAAAATGAACAATTCAAGGAGCCCTTAAACTTGTGGATATTCCAGAGGGCCTTTGTCAAAAGAAGTAGAAGGAAAGAAAAGAACACGAATACCAACAGTGAAGGGGAAAAGCACGACAGGAGGAAGAAATGGCATCCCATATGTAGCAGGGGTCTCCGAGAAATTAAGAGAATTTTCAAAAACATCGTATCCCTGTTGCTTTAAACGACAACACACTGAGGGCAGCAATTGGTAGACCCCAATACCAAAACACAAAAAAGCGACATCATATATGCAGTGCAGTGCAGTGAAGAATCTCTGATTTGTATGTGGGGGAGACCAAACAGCAACTGCATCAAGTCATGGCCCAGCAAGAAGAGCCAATTCCTCGGGCCAGACTCAGCCGTGTATCTGCATCTTAAGGATAAAGGACATACCTTTGAGATTGTAATGTAACATACTGCGAAGGAACGTGTACTGGTTCAAGAGAGGTGTTTAAGGAGGCCATTTATGTGAAAATAAAGAAACCAAGCCTAAATAGAGGGGGGGGGTTCGACAACCAACTGTCTGCCATGTACAATGCTGTTTTAACACCTTACTCTGGGCGTTTCCCTATAACACCTCTTAGCCACTATCCAATCACAGATCCATAACACCTGGCTGTGATATGCTATATTGGGATTTTCCAGGGTGACATAATTGCCACAGATTCTTGTACAAGTCATTCTGAATTGAGAAAGCCAGTCGTGATGACTAGGAACGTCTTCAAGAACTACATTTAAGTCCAGTTGATCTAATTGAATACAACAAGATATAGTTCTCCTATATTTACATCAGCTGTAAATTCCTAGAGGGAACTTCAGTACTTATTTCATTCTATTGTACACATGTTCCCAAATCCAGCAGTATATAATACTGTGTATTATCATCTTAAAGGTGATATTCTTACTCAAACAACTTAACATGATATAAAACTACAATGACGAGAAGTAAAATGGTGTTATTCACATATTTATCTGTGCTGTTTTTGTCATTAAATTCTTAATGTTTAGTGAGTGTTCCTAATCCCCACCCTCCCTTATTATAGTTGTAAAGCCCCGGAAGAGCTGGCGCTATATACAGTAAATCCATATTAATAATATAATGATATAATAAAAGAGATTAGTCTGTTTTACGAGTGGTTTTACCCTTTAAGGACAATTAAACCCTTAGAACAACACTGAATCTGGAGACAAAGCACCTTAAGTAAAACCAGCAATCTTTGTCTTAAATCTTATTTTGGATATGCGTGCAGGGAATTTACCTTAGTGGTGATCACGCCCTCCACTATTCTTCTGAACTGTTATTCTGCAAGACCTTCAGAAGAAACAGTGGAGGAAACGAGATTACAGGTAGGTACACTGAAGAAGAGGAAGTGTAAGACATAGTTCACTTTAGCTCCATTATTCAATTAAACTCAAAAAAAGCTTAGTCTATTCTACGCGATAGTTTACGAAAGAGATACCATTTAAAGTTTGTTGGCAGACCAAAAGTTATGTTATACCCCAGAGACCATTTACAATAATGTAGAATAGAAGAACTGTGGTTAGCACTCCTTAGGCTAAATTACAATTAAAGTGTTATCTTTACAAACACCCACCTTTTTTCGGATTTATTATGAACTGTGGATATCAGAGGTATTTCAGGCACAGAAGCGGCAGCATAATGATCAATCTCCCAAAACAAACAAACCAGGTCCATGTTGTACATCAAACAAATCCGCCTCCCCCAGTGCTAGGCTAGGCGAATAGAGTTCCATAGATTAATAGAGATATGATGCGTACTCACGGAATCGATAAAACCTCATTTTATAATATATATTAAGAACATGGAGAAAGCGACATAGGGTATAGATATCCCCATAGGGTATAGATATCCCTGAGGGGCACCCTTGCTTCTGCAGAAGCCCTCAATGGTTCCAGTCCATGCTGTAGGATTAGTTTTAGATTCACAGCCTTCTAGTATCGTAATATGATGGTCTTAATGATAAATTAACCCAACACATTGCATCCGTGGATCCTTAAAATTATACAGTGTAGTGCCAGCAACCTACTCAAAGTGTGAATCTTACTATAGTCACTTAGCAATTGGGAAGATGCAATGGCTCACTAATGCTCCTTACCGTACCACTATCCTGGGATGCAGTAATCAATGGTCACTGCAGGTGAGAAGCACAGGGGTTTTTAGGATGTCTAGTGATGACACAAAACATCTGTGCATTGGCTTGGGAGTGTGGTATGGTTAGGAGAGCTGCATGTTTCCTATATGTTTATGTACTTAAAGTAAATTGTATCTGAGGTTCTAGCCTCAGAACCCAAATTGTCTTGCTAAAAAACTTTAGATGTACCATGCAGAAGGTTAGGATCCTGCACACCTATACCAAGTAGCAGCAATCATGTAAAGTGCTGGATGCCCCGGTGCTGTAGCCAACAGTCAATTCATAAGCAAGGAGAGTAGCTGGGCACCTCAGTCTTAAGTGCAAAGGTTTATTGGTGACGTTTTGGAACCGGGGGTTTATCTGAGGAAGGTACACACACCGGTTCCAAAACGTCACCAATAATACCTTTTGCACTTAAGACTGAGGTGCCCAGCTACTCTTCTTGCTTAGATGTGCCATGGTTCGAAATGTTTTACATTTCTATTAACTAACAATTCACTATTAAATTGTATAAAGCTGTGCCCTTTGGAGGTGTTTACCCTTTATATAGTAATGAAGAATGCTTTGGCAATTTCCCCCACTACTGGCCCCACATTGTAGTGTAATAAAATCCTACCTTACATCCCAGCCCAAATGGTTCTCCTGTAATGTCCCTCCAAAGTCCAGAAAACTGGCCACCAGGAGCAGTGCAGGGAGATTGTTTCCGCCTCTGAGGCTTCTTCTCGGGGTTTTGGCTTGCTCAGAGAAAAAGCACAGAATCACAAAAAAGCGCCTTTTTGTGTCTAACTCTGAGAGGGATGGTTGAAAAGTGATCTAAGATTGATTTCATAGGGGATGCTGGGAATATGAGGCAATCTGGATGGGGGGGGAGGGAGAGAGAAAAAGGTAGGACCTGATTGCTCCTCCATTAATAGTGTGTGTGTGTGTGTGGTGTGTGGTGTGTGTGAAGAATCGACGACCAGTTGCACACACAGACAGCAGTCCAGACGGATCCACACGTTCTGCATGCACTAAAGGAACAGGCGCATCGGACATTTCCCAAACAGGCAGTCACTGAAAGTGGGCGGATCTGCACCATCCCAGTGTTCAGGGAGTAACTTATTGGATTTCTTCCAAACTACTCCTCAAAGACACAGTAACTGCAGGTACATTATCACCTTACACATATCTATCCTTACAACCCAGGTGACTTTTATCAGTGTGGTGATTCCCTTTAAAATACATCCTCAAGTTTGTTATTTCTTAAAGGGCATCTATACCGAAAATAGGTTATTTTAAATTGACCATAACTGGAAACTATATCTTCCCAACAACCACTGTATCATTTTTTTTTTGATCTGCCCCCTATTTCTTTAGATATCCATTCTAAAACTCTTAATTTCAGCGTCAATCAAGTTCCTTGCTCTCAAAACTATTCTTCTGTGAGTAGTTTACTGTAGCTGGAATGGTGACAGAGTTTTGACAGTTGGAATTCTGTAGTTTTGTGCAGGCTTGACAGTTGGTTGTGGGGAAAGTCAGGTCGGATGGAAGTGGGAGTGGTTAAAGAGGGAGGGGGGATACTGCTCCTAAACTAAATGTGTGCTGGATTGAAGGCATGCAGCAACACACACAAATCAGAGTAAGTGCACTTACATATATTCACTTATAGATTAAGATAAGGAAAGTAATTTTTCAGTATAGTGTCCCTTTAATATTTAATCTTATAATATATTGTGTGAATATATACATTTAATTTGTAGGAACCAGTAAAAAAAAGTAAAGTCTACAGTTTCTTTTCTTAAAAAGTTTTACCTGACAACACACAATAAGATGGTATCCATGTCTTTTCTCTTCTTGTTTAATGATAGACTCTATATTGGCTAGTGTGTAGTACTGCAGGTATACAATATATATATATTATTTGCAGTAAAAACTTTCTTGAAAAAAAAATACACTATATATCTATGGCTAATATTATTCTAGTATAAGGTATTTGCGAAGAAATAAACTCGAATACAGGTTTACAGAAGAGATTTAAAAACACAGAAGTTTACAGGCCATTGTGAGGAACCTAGGATTCTGCTAGGGGGCATATTTATGAAGTTAGTTAAATTTTTCGCCTTCTTAACGCAACCTTTTCACCAAATTTGGACTTTTCGCTCTCTATAAAGAGTGGTAAACCGTGGAAAAGGTCATTACTGCTACTTTTGCCATACATCGCGCTGTAACCGCATAAGCATATTATAAAAATGGCGAAAAGTGTTATTTGCGTTAAGTTCAGTTTACTCCAATTCGCCAAGTCTGAGGTGGCGAAAAACACATAAGTGGCCATTTATTAGCCCTGCCAATGGGTCCATGGAAGGTGTCAGTACATGAGTGTTTCTCACATACTAATAAGTACCCAGGGGGGTGTTAGACTATTTTCCAGCAATTACTGTAATATAATCTGTGGTTTACTTTTTTAGGTTACTTTTTCGTTTTTTAAAAGTTTTTAAAGGTTCCGATTTTTTCATCCAGGTCATGGTATATCTGTTGTATTCAATTAGATCAACTGGACTTGAAATGTAGTTCTTTGAAGACGTTTCGCTAGTCATCCGACATTCTGAATTGAGAAAGCAGTCGGATGACTACGAAATGTCTTCAAGAACTAAACTCAAGTCCAGTTGATCTAATTGAATACAACAGAATATAAAGGACATTATTTTTGCTTTTTTCCCCACCAGGCTTTACCACATTTTTATCACATTTTTTTCATCAAAGTTATTTAAAGGTGAATTTATTAAAAGCGAGACAAGCAAAAAGTAGCACAATAATGCTGAAAAAGCTCAGAACATATGATGGTAAATAGTTGATAATCCCTGGTGGTTTTTCAAGTATTATCAAATTGGTTAATACACAGAACAACCTATCTTTGTTTTTTAAAAATAGCCCAACACATGTGGTGTTTTTTTTCAGAAAAGATAAGATTAATAGTGTAAAACAAAAGACATTTATCTATTTTATTCATAGATATGAATAATAGTGAAAACTCACCAGGAATTTCTCTATTTTATTAATAGGGATATGATAAATAGTGTAAAACTCACCCAGGTGAATTTTCTCTATTTATTAATAGGATATGATAAATAGTGTAAAACTCACCCAGGAATTTTTCTTTATTATTAATAGGATATGAAAAAGTGTAAAAACTCACCACGGGGAATTTTCTCTATTTTATTAATAGGATATGATAAATAGTGTAAAACTCACCCAGGGGAATTCTCTCATTTATTAATAGGATATGATAAAATGTAAAAATCACCCAGGGGAAGTTTCTCTATTTTATTAATAGGATATGAAAAATAGTAAAACTCACCCAGGGAATTTCTCTATTTTATTAATAGGATATGGAAAATGTGTAAAACTCACCCGGAATTCTCTATTTTATTAATAGGATATGATAAATAGTGTAAAACTACCCAAGGAATTTCTCTTTATTATTAGGATATGATAAATAGTGTAAACTCACCAGGGAATTTCTCTATTTATAATAGGATATGATAATAGTGTAAAACTCACCAGGGGAATTTTCTCTATTTTATAATAGGGATTGAACATAGTTAAAACTCACCCAGGGAATTTCTCTTTATTATTATAGGATATGATAAATAGTGTAAAACTCACCCAGGGGGAATTTTCTCATTTTATTAATAGGGATATGATAAAAGTGTAAAACTCACCCAAGGAATTTTCTCTTTATATTAATAGGATATGATAAATAGTGTAAAACTCACCCAGGGGAATTTTCTCTTTTATTAATGGATATGATAAAATAGTGTAAAACTCACCAGGGAATTTTTCTCTATTTTATTAATGGGATATGATAAATAGTGTAAAACTCCAAGGGATTTTCTCTTTATTATTAATAGGATATGATAAATAGTGTAAAAACTCACCCAGGCGAATGTCTCTATTTTATAATAGGACATGATAAA
Organism: Hymenochirus boettgeri; assembly: GCA_019447015.1. Lineage (NCBI taxonomy): Eukaryota > Metazoa > Chordata > Amphibia > Anura > Pipidae > Hymenochirus > Hymenochirus boettgeri. The sequence continues at coordinate 3,585,674 of CM033477.1, read as the reverse complement.
TAGTGTAAAACTCACCCAGGTGAATTTTCTCTATTTTATTAATAGGATATGATAAATAGTGAAAAACTCACCCAGGTGAATTGTCTCTATTTTATTATAGGATATGATAAATAGTGTAAAACTCACCAGGGGAATTCTCTCATTTTATTAATAGGATATGATAAATAATGTAAAACTCACCCAGGGAATTTCTCTATTTTAATAAGGATATGATAAATAGTGTAAAACTCACCCAGGGGATTTTCTCTATTTTATTAATAGGATATGATAAATAGTGTAAAACTCACCCAGGTGATGGTCTCTATTGTATAATAGGATATGATAAATAGTGTAAAACTCACCCAAGGGAATTTTCTCTTTATTATTAATAGGATATGATAAATAGTTGTAAAACTCACCCAGGGAATTTCTCTATTTTATTAAAGGATATGATAAATAGTGTAAAAAAAACTCACCCAGGGAATTTTCTCTATTTTATTAATAGGGAATTGATAAATAGTGTAAACTCACCAAGGGAATTTTCTCTTTATTATTAATAGATGATAAATAGTGTAAAACTCACCCAGGGGAATTTTCTCTATTTATTAATAGGGATATGATAAAGTGTAAAACTCACCCAGGGAATGTTCCTTTATTATTAATAGGATATGATAATAGTGTAAAACTCACCCAGGGGAATTTCTCTATTTTATTAATAGGATATGATAAATAGTGTAAAACTCACCCAGGGGAATTTTCTCTATTTTATTAATAGGGATATGATAATAGTGTAAAACTCCAAGGAATTTTCTCTTTATTATTATAGGATATGAAAAATAGTGTAAAACTCACCCAGGCGAATTGTCTCGATTATTTAATAGGACATGATAAATAGTGTAAAACTCACCCAGGTGAATTTTCTCTATTTTATTAATAGGATATATAAATATGTAAAACTCACCCAGGTGAATGTCTCTATTTATTAATAGGATATGATAATAGTGTAAAACTCCCAGGGATTTCTCTATTTTATAATAGAATATGTAAATAGTGTAAAACTCACCCAGGTGAATTTCTCTATTTTATTAATAGGATATGATAAATAGTGTAAAACTCACCCAGGTGAATTTCTCTATTTTTAATAGGATATGATAAATAGTGTAAAACTCACCAGGGAATTTTCTCTATTTTATTAATAGAATATGATAAATAGTGTTAAACTCACCCAGGTGAATTTTCTCTATTTTATTAATAGGATGATAAATAGTGTAAAACTCACCCACGTGAATTGTCTCTATTTTATTAATAGGATAGATAAATAGTGTAAAACTCACCAGGTGAATTTTCTCTATTTTATAATAGGATATGATAAATAGGTGTAAAACTCACCCAGGGGAATTTTCTCTATTTTATTAATAGGATATGATAAATAGTGTAAAACTTCACCCAGGGAATTGTCTCTATTTTATTAATAGGACATGATAAATAGTGTAAAAACTCACCCAGTGAATTTTCTCTATTTTATTAATAGGATATGGTAAATAGTGTTAAAACACCCAGGTGAATTTTCTCTTATGTTATTAATAGATATGTAAATAGTGTAAAACTCACCAGGGGAATTTTCTCTATTTTATTAATGAATATGATAAATAGTTGTAAAACTCACCAGGTGAATTTTCTCTATTTTATTAATAGGATATGATAAATAGTATGTAAAACTACACCCAGGTGAATTGTCTCTATTATTAATAGGATATGATAAATAGTGTAAAACTCACCAGGTGAATTTTCTCTATTTATTAATAGGAGATGATTAAATAGTGTAAAACTCACCAGGGGAATTTTCTCTATTGTATTAATAGGATATGATAAATAGGTAAAAACTCACCCAGGTGAATTGTTCTATTTTATTAATAGACATGATAAATGTGAAAACTCACCCAGGTGAATTTCTCTATTTATTAATGAGGATATGGTATAGTGTAAAAACTCACAGGTGGAATTTCTCTATTTTATTAATAGGATATGATAAATAGTGTAAAACTCCCCAAGGGAATTTTCTCTTATTTATTTAATAGGAGATGATAAATGTGTAAAACTCACCCAGGGGAATTTTCTCTATTTTATTAATAGGATATGATAATAGTGTAAAAAATCACCCAGGGGAATTTTCTCTATTTTATTAATAGGACATGATAAATAGTGTAAAACTCACCCAGGGGAATTTTCTCTATTTTATTAATAGGACATGATAAATAGTGTAAAAACTCACCCAGGGGAAGTTCTCTATTTTATTAATAGGATATGATAAATAGTGTAAAAATCACCCAGGGGGAATTTTCTCTATTTTATTAATAGGACATGATAAAATAGTGTAAAACTCACCCAGGGGAATTTTCTCTATTTTATTAATAGGAATGATAAATAGTGTAAAACTCACCCAGGTGAATTTTCTCTATTTTATTAATAGGACATGATAAATAGTGTAAAACTACCCAGGGAATTTTCTTATTAATAGGATATGATAAATAGTGTATAAAACACTCACCCAAGGAAATTTTCTCTATTTTATTAATAGGATATGATAAATAGTGTAAAACTCACCAGGGGAATTTTCTTATGATAGGATATGATTAAAGTGTAAAACTCACCCAAGGGAATTTTCTCTATTTATTAATAGGATATGATAAATAGTGTAAAAAATCACCCAGGGGAATTTTCTCTATTTTATAATAGGATATGATTAAATACCGTATATACTTGAGGTATAAGTCGAATTTTCAGGCTTAAAATTAGCCTGAAAACCTCACCCGACTTATCTCGAGTCAAGTCCTAATTTAGATCCAAATTCTGCAATTACAGAGAGAACCAGTAGGTGGTGTGTGTTAACTGTATAGAAAGTTACAGGAGATGATCTGCCTTACACTTCCTGTATCCGTATTCTGCCTGCTGGACTCAACTCAGCACTGTCACTGGATGCTGAAATCTGATGGGTCTCCTCAGTTGGGGCAAAAAACAGCTGCAAGTTCAGTGCAAATGACAGCTTGAAACTACAACTCTCAGGTGACATTTAAACTATGGGTCAGAGTTCCCTTTACTATATGGGGTTCAGAGGCCCTGTACTATATGGGGTTCAGGAGAATTGTAAATGATGTAAACTTAATTAAAAGTTACTGAACCTTGCCATCCACACGTTAGAAACTGAAACTCCCAGCACAAAGAATGCGGTGGGAGTTGTAGTTTCAACAACATCTGGAGTGCCAAAGAATAGAGGTTACTGGTATGGATTGGCTATTACTGTATGGGATTCATGTATGGGAATTCTGCTGTCCATTAAAGGGCACTAAAGCCTAAAAACAACACAGAATCAGAAGGCGTAGTGGTGATAATTTCTACCCTCAACTTACTATCCGAGTCATCAGGTTTTTAAAAATTTTCAGGTAAAAATAGGTAACTCGGCTTATACCGGATCACTTATACTCGAGGATATATCGTAGTGTAAAACTCACCCAGGAGGAATTTTCTCTATTTTATTAATAGGATATGATAAAAGTGTATATCTGTGGTGTTCAATTAGATCAACTGGGCTTGAATTGTAGTTCTTGAAGACGTTTTCGCTAGTCATCCGACTGGTTTTCAATTCAGATGACTTGTACAAGAATCTTTGGCAATTATGTACCTGGAAAATTCCAATTAGCATATCACAGCCAAGTGTTAAGGGCGTGATGGATAGTGGCTAAGAGGTGTTATAGGAACGCCGTCTTCCTATAACACCTCTTAGGCCACTATCCAATCACGCCCTTCGTTTTTCCAGTCCTAGCAACACCCGCTCCACTGAGGGCTGCCAGCCCCCCTGTGGCCGCCAGCGACACCAACCCCACTGAGGTCGCCGATGCCAGGCAGGCTCACAGCGGCCGCCAATGAGCCCGCTGGCACCGCCAGCCTCAGCGGAGCTGATGTTGCCAGCCACTTCTTTCTTCTTTCTTCAGCCATCTACGGCAATGGCATCTGAGATTCACGGCGGAATGCCCCTAGTGAACCTCTTTATATAGGTTTGCAGGAAAACCCTAATCCGGTCTGATTGGTTAATTTTTAATGCTGGTTTACATGTTTACATTAACCAATCAGATTTCATAACTTTCAAGTAATACGACGAGATTAGCGGAGCTTAACAATCACCGCCGCTTATAAATAGTAGCGGCAGTAAGTGTTCACATAGCCGCGATAAGTTGAGGATTCGTTAACTTTTCGTGGCCATTTACCACCCATTTATAAACCACGGAAAACGCGTTTTTTGCGAAAATGGTGGGGAAAAAACGGCCGCGAAAAGTTAACGAACCTTTATAAATATCCCTTAATGTACTGACACCTTCCATGGACCCGTTGGCAGGCTAAATCAATGGCCCACTTTTGTGTTCGCCACCTCAGACTTGGCGAATTGGAGTGACTGAACTTAACGCAAAAATACACTTTTTGCCATTTATAAAATATGCTTATGCCGTTACACCGCAGCGATGTATGGCAAAAGTAGCAGTAATGACCTTTTGCCATGGTTATCACTCTTTATAGGAGCGAAAAGTCCAAATTTGTTGTGAAAGGTTGCGTTAAAGAAGGCGAAAAAATTTAAACTAACCTTCATAAATATGCCCCTAGACAGCATCCTAGGTTCCTCACAATGGGCTGTAAACTATGTGTTTTAAATCTCTCTGTAAACCTGTAATTCAGAGTTTATCCTTCGCAAATACTTATGACTAGAGATGTCCGAACTTCGCAAAATCCGGTCCGCTCGAGGATTGCGAATTTTCGAGAAGATTCGAAAATCCGTGAGCGGACCCAACCGCGGAAATAAGCGGACCAAAACAGCGGATTTCTCGTATTTTCAAAATTTTAGAAATTAGAGATTTCTCGTATTTCGAAATTACGAGATTTCTGTATTTTAGAAAATACGAGAAATCTCGTAATTTCTAAAATTTTTGAAAATACGAGAAAATCCGCGGTTCGGAGGTTTGAAGGCGGAAAATCCGGAAAAATCCACCGTTCGCGAATGGGATAAATCCATCCCTAATTAGACTAGAATAATATTAGCCAATAGATATAAAGTGTATTTTTTTTGTCATAGAAAGTGATTTACTGCAAAAATATATATTGTATACCTGCAGTACTACACCACTAGCAATATAGAGTCTATCATTAAACAAGAGAAAAGATGACAGGATACCATCTTATTTGTGTGTTGTCAGGTATAAACTTTTTTTAAGAAAAGAAACTTTATTTTGTAGAGTTACAGTTCATTTACTGGTTCCTACAAGTTAAATGTATATATTCATAAATATATTATAAGTAAATATTAAAGGGACACTATACTGAAAAATTACTTTACCTCATTGGTTGGGAAGAATTATAGTTTTCAATTATGGTCAATTTAATATAACCTATTTTTCGGTATAGATGCCCTTTAAGAAATAACAAACTGTGAGGATGTGTTATTAAAGGGAATCACCACTGATAAAAGTCACCTGGGTTGTAAGGATAGATATGTGTAAGGTGATAATGTACCTGCAGTATCCTGTGTCTTTGAGCAGTAGTTTGGAAGAAATCCAATAAGTTACTCCCTGAACGCTGTGGATGGTGCAGGTCCGCCCACTTTCAGTGACGGCCTCCTTGGGAAATGTCCGACGCGCCTGTTCCTTTAGTGCACGCGCAGAACGTGTGCACACTAATTAAAGGAGGAGCAATCATGTATTACCTTTTTCTCTCACCCTCCCATACCAGATTGCCTCATATTCCCAGCATCCCCTATGAAATCAATCTTAGATCACTTTTCAACCATCCCTCTCAGAGTTAGACACAAAAAGGCGCTTTTTTTGTGATTCTGTGCTTTTTTTCTCTGAGCAAGCCAAAAACCTCTGAGAAGAAGCCTCAGAGGTGGAAACAATCTCCCTGCACTGCTCCTGGTGGTCAGTTTTCTGGAATTTGGAGGGACATTACAGGAGAACCATTTGGAGCTGGGATGTAAGGTGTGCTCAGAGAAAAAAGCACAGAATCACAAAAAAGCGCCTTTTTGTGTCTAACTCTGAGAGGGATGGTTGAAAAGTGATCTAAGATTGATTTCATAGGGGATGCTGGAATATGAGCAATCTGTGTATGGGAGGGTGAGAGAAAAAGGTAATACATAGTGTTGCTCCTCCTTTAATTAGTGTGCACACGTTCTGCGCGTGCACTAAGGAACAGGCGCGTCGGACATTTCCCAAGGAGGGCCGTCACTGAAAGTGGGCGGACCTGCACCATCCACACGTTCAGGGAGTAACTTATTGGATTTCTTCCAAAACTACGGCTCAAAGACACAGGATACCTGCAGGTACATTTCACCTTACACATATCTATCCTTACAACCCAGGTGACTTTATAGTGGTGATTCCTTTAATAACATCCTCCAGTTTGTTATTTTCTTAAAGGCATCTATACCGAAAAATAGGTTATATAAATTGACCATAATTGAAAACTATAATTCTTCCAACCACCATTGTATAATTTTTTTGTTGATCTGCCCCCTATTTCCTCAGATATCCATTTAAACTTCTTATATTTCAACTGTCAATCAGTTCCTTGCTCTCAATAACTATTCTTCTGTAGTAGTTTTACTGGAAATGTGACAGAGTTTGACAGTTGGAATTCTGTATGTTTTGTGCAGTCTGACAGTTGGTGTGTGGGAAAAACTCAGGTCAGATGAAGGTGGGAGTGGTTAAACAAAGGAGAGGGGATACTGCCCCAAACAAAATGGTGGCTGATTGAAGGCATGCAGCAACACCACAAATCAGAGTAAGGGCTACTTACATATATTCATATGATTAAGATGAGGTAAAGTAATTTTTCAGTATAGTGTCCCTTTAATATTTACTTATAATATATTTATGAATATATACATTTAACTTGTAGGAACCAGTAAATGAACTGTAACTCTACAAATAAAGTTTCTTTTCTTAAAAAAAGTTTATACCTGACAACACACAAATAAGATGGTATCCTGTCATCTTTTCTCTTGTTTAATGATAGACTCTATATTGCTAGTGGTGTAGTACTGCAGGTATACAATATATATTTTTGCAGTAAATCACTTTCTATGACAAAAAAAATACACTTTATATCTATTGGCTAATATTATTCTAGTCTAATTAGGGATGGATTTATCCCATTCGCGAACGGTGGATTTTTCCGGATTTTCCGCCTTCAAACCTCCGAACCGCGGATTTTCTCGTATTTTCAAAAATTTTAGAAATTACGAGATTTCTCGTATTTCTAAAATACAGAAATCTCGTAATTTCGAAATACGAGAAATCTCTAATTTCTAAAATTTTGAAAATACGAGAAATCCGCTGTTTTGGTCCGCTTATTTCCGCGGTTGGGTCCGCTCACGATTTTCGAATCTTCTCGAAAATTCGCAATCCTCGAGCGGACCGGATTTTGCGAAGTTCGGACATCTCTAGTCATAAGTATTTGCGAAGGATAAACTCTGAATTACAGGTTTACAGAGAGATTTAAAACACATAGTTTACAGCCCATTGTGAGGAACCTAGGATGCTGTCTAGGGGCATATTTATGAAGGTTAGTTTAAATTTTTTCGCCTTCTTTAACGCAACCTTTCACAACAAATTTGGACTTTTCGCTCCTATAAAGAGTGATAACCATGGCAAAAGGTCATTACTGCTACTTTTGCCATACATCGCTGCGGTGTAACGGCATAAGCATATTTTATAAATGGCAAAAAGTGTATTTTTGCGTTAAGTTCAGTCACTCCAATTCGCCAAGTCTGAGGTGGCGAACACAAAAGTGGGCCATTGATTTAGCCTGCCAACGGGTCCATGGAAGGTGTCAGTACATTAAGGGATATTTATAAAGGTTCGTTAACTTTTCGCGGCCGTTTTTTCCCCACCATTTTCGCAAAAAACGCGTTTTCCGTGGTTTATAAATGGGTGGTAAATGGCCACGAAAAGTTAACGAATCCTCAACTTATCGCGGCTATGTGAACACTTACTGCCGCTACTATTTATAAGCGGCGGTGATTGTTAAGCTCCGCTAATCTCGTGCGTATTACTTGAAAGTTATGAAATCTGATTGGTTAATGTAAACATGTAAACCAGCATTAAAAATTAACCAATCAGACCGGATTAGGGTTTTCCTGCAAACCTATATAAAGAGGTTCACTAGGGGCATTCCGCCGTGAATCTCAGATGCCATTGCCGTAGATGGCTGAAGAAAGAAGAAAGAAGTGGCTGGCAACATCAGCTCCGCTGAGGCTGGCGGTGCCAGCGGGCTCATTGGCGGCCGCTGTGAGCCTGCCTGGCATCGGCGACCTCAGTGGGGTTGGTGTCGCTGGCGGCCACAGGGGGGCTGGCAGCCCTCAGTGGAGCGGGTGTTGCTAGGACTGGAAAAACGAAGGGCGTGATTGGATAGTGGCCTAAGAGGTGTTATAGGAAGACGGCGTTCCTATAACACCTCTTAGCCACTATCCATCACGCCCTTAACACTTGGCTGTGATATGCTAATTGGAATTTTCCAGGTACATAATTGCCAAAGATTCTTGTACAAGTCATCTGAATTGAAAACCAGTCGGATGACTAGCGAAAACGTCTTCAAGAACTACAATTCAAGCCCAGTTGATCTAATTGAACACCACAGATATACACTTTTATCATATCCTATTAATAAAATAGAGAAAATTCCTCCTGGGTGAGTTTTACACTACGTATATCCTCGAGTATAAGTGATCCGGTATAAGCCGAGTTACCTATTTTTACCTGAAAATTTTTAAAAACCTGATGACTCGGATAGTAAGTTGAGGGTAGAAATTATCACCACTACGCCTTCTGATTCTGTGTTGTTTTTAGGCTTTAGTGCCCTTTAATGGACAGCAGAATTCCCATACATGAATCCCATACAGTAATAGCCAATCCATACCAGTAACCTCTAATTCTTTGGCACTCCAGATGTTGTTGAAACTACAACTCCCACCGCATTCTTTGTGCTGGGAGTTTCAGTTTCTAACGTGTGGATGGCAAGGTTCAGTAACTTTTAATTAAGTTTACATCATTTACAATTCTCCTGAACCCCATATAGTACAGGGCCTCTGAACCCCATATAGTAAAGGGAACTCTGACCCCATAGTTTAAATGTCACCTGAGAGTTGTAGTTTCAAGCTGTCATTTGCACTGAACTTGCAGCTGTTTTTTGCCCCAACTGAGGAGACCCATCAGATTTCAGCATCCAGTGACAGTGCTGATTGAGTCCAGCAGGCAGAATACGGAACAGGAAGTGTAAGGCAGATCATCTCCTGTAACTTTCTATACAGTTAACACACACCACCTACTGGTTCTCTCTGTAATTGCAGAATTTGGATCTAAATTAGGACTTGACTCGAGATAAGTCGGGTGAGGTTTTCAGGCTAATTTTAAGCCTGAAAATTCGACTTATCCTCAAGTATATACGGTATTTAATCATATCCTATTATAAAATAGAGAAAATTCCCCTGGGTGATTTTTTACACTATTTATCATATCCTATTAATAAATAGAGAAAATTCCCTTGGGTGAGTTTTACACTTTAATCATATCCTATCATAAGAAAATTCCCCTGGTGAGTTTTACACTATTTATCATATCCTATTAATAAAATAGAGAAAATTTCCTTGGGTGAGTGTTTTATACACTATTTATCATATCCTATTAATAAGAAAATTCCCTGGGTAGTTTTACACTATTTATCATGTCCTATTAATAAAATAGAGAAAATTCACCTGGGTGAGTTTTACACTATTTATCATTCCTATTAATAAAATAGAGAAAATTCCCCTGGGTGAGTTTTACACTATTTTATCATGTCCTATTAATAAAATAGAGAAAATTCCCCCTGGGTGATTTTTACACTATTTATCATATCCTATTAATAAAATAGAGAACTTCCCCTGGGTGAGTTTTTACACTATTTATCATGTCCTATTAATAAAATAGAGAAAATTCCCCTGGGTGAGTTTTACACTATTTATCATGTCCTATTAATAAAATAGAGAAAATTCCCCTGGGTGATTTTTTACACTATTATCATATCCTATTAATAAAATAGAGAAAATTCCCCTGGGTGAGTTTTACACATTTATCATCTCCTATTAAATAAATAAGAGAAAATTCCCTTGGGGAGTTTTACACTATTTATCATATCCTATTAATAAAATAGAGAAATTCCACCTGTGAGTTTTTACACTATACCATATCCTCTTAATAAATAGAGAAATTCACCTGGGTGAGTTTTCACATTTATCATGTCTATTAATAAAATAGAACAATTCACCTGGGTGAGTTTTACCTATTTATCATATCCTATTAATACAATAGAGAAAATTCCCCTGGTGAGTTTTACACTATTTAATCATCTCCTATTAATAAATAGAGAAAATTCACCTGGTGATTTTACACTATTTATCATATCCTATTAATAATAGAGAAATTCACCTGGGTGTAGTTTTACAACTATTTATCATATCCTATTAATAAAATAGAGAAAATTCACCTGGTGAGTTTTTACAACTATTTATCATATTCATTAATAAAATAGAGAAAATTCCCCTGGTGAGTTTTACACTATTTACATATCTATTAATAACATAAGAGAAAATTCACCTGGGTGTTTTACACTATTTACCATATCCTATTAATAAAATAGAGAAAATTCACTGGGTGAGTTTTTACACTATTTATCATGTCCTATTAATAAAATAGAGACAATTCCCTGGGTGAAGTTTTACACTATTTATCATATCCTATTAATAAAATAGAGAAAATTCCCCTGGGTGAGTTTTACACCTATTTATCATATCCTATTATAAAATAGAGAAAATTCACCTGGTGAGTTTTACACTATTTATCATATCCTATTAATAAAATAGAGACAATTCACTGGGTGAGTTTACACATTTATCATCCTATTAATAAAATAGAGAAAATTCACCTGGGTGAGTTTTAACACTATTTATCATATTCTATTAATAAAATAGAGAAATTCCCCTGGTGAGTTTTACACTATTTATCATATCCTATTAAAAATAGAGAAATTCACCTGGGTGAGTTTTACACTATTTATCATATCCTATTAATAAAATAGAGAAATTCACCTGGGTGAGTTTTACACTATTTACATATTCTATTATAAAATAGAGAAATTCCCCTGGGAGTTTTACACTATTTATCATATCCTATTAATAAAATAGAGACATTCACCTGGGTGAGTTTTACATTTTATATATCCTATTAATAAAATAAGAAAATTCACCTGGGTGAGTTTTACACTATTTATCATGTCCTATTAAATAATCGAGACAATTCGCCTGGGTGAGTTTTACACTATTTTTCATATCCTATAATAATAAAGAGAAAATTCCTTGGAGTTTTACACTATTATCATATCCCTATTAATAAAATAGAGAAAATTCCCCTGGGTGAGTTTTACACTATTTATCATATCCTATTAATAAAATAGAGAAAATTCCCTGGGTGAGTTTTACACTATTTATCATATCCTATTAATAATAAGGAAATTCCCTGGGTGAGTTTTACACTTTATCATATCCTATTAATAAAATAGAGAAAATTCCCCTGGGTGAGTTTTACACTATTTATCATCTATTAATAATAAAGAGAAAATTCCCTTGGGTGAGTTTACACTATTTATCAATATCCCTATTAATAAAATAGAGAAAAATTCCCTGGGTGAGTTTTTTTTACACTATTTATCTATCCTTTAATAAAATAGAGAAATTCCCTGGGTGAGTTTTACAACTATTTATCATATCCTATTAATAATAAAGAGAAAATTCCCTTGGGTGAGTTTTACACTATTTATCATATCCTATTATACAATAGAGACCATTCACCTGGGTGGTTTTACACTATTATCATATCCTATTAATAAAATAGAGAAAATCCCCTGGGTGAGTTTTACACTATTTATCATATCCTTATTAAAATAGAGAAATTCCCCTGGGTGAGTTTACATTATTTATCATATCCTATTAATAAAATGAGAGAATTCCCCTGGTGAGTTTTACACTATTTATCATATCCTATAATAAAATAGAGACAATTCACCTGGGTGAGTTTTCACTATTTATCATATCCTATTAATAAAATAGAGAAAATTCACCTGGGTGAGTTTTACACTATTATCATGTCCTATTATAAAATAGAGACATTCGCCTGGGTGAGTTTTACACTATTTATCATATCCTATTAATAATAAAGAGAAAATCCCTTGGAGTTTTACACTATTTATCATATCCCATTAATAAAATAGAGAAAATTCCCTGGTGGTTTTACACTATTTTATCATATCCATTAATAAAAGAGAAAATTCCCTGGGTGAGTTTTACACTATTTATCATATCCTATTAATAAAAGAGAAAATTCCTTGGGTGAGTTTTACACTCTTTATCATATCCCTATTAATAAAATGAGAAAATTCCCTCTGGGTGAGTTTTTACACTATTTATCATATCCTATTAATAATAAAGAGAAATTCCCTGGGTGAGTTTTACACTATTGTTCAATCCCTATTATAAAATAGAGAAAATTCCCCTGGTGAGTTTTACACTATTATCATATCCTATTATAAATAGAGAAATTCCCTGTGAGTTTACACTATTTATCATATCCTAATAATAAAGAGAAAATTCCTTGGGTGAGTTTTACACTATTTATCATATCCTATTAATAAAATAGAGACATTCACGGGGTGAGTTTTACACATTTATCCATATCCTATTAATAAAATAGAGAAATTCCCTGGGTGAGTTTTACTATTTTTCATATCCTATTAATAAAATAGAGAAACTTCCCCTGGGTGATTTTTACATTTTATCATATCCTATTAATAAATGAGAGAATTCCCCTGGGTGAGTTTTACACTATTTATCATATCCTATTAATAAAATAGAGAAAATTCCCCGTGGTGAGTTTTTACACTTTTTCATATCCTATTAATAATAAAGAAAAATTCCTGGGTGAGTTTTACACTATTTATCATATCCTATTAATAAATAGAGAAAATTCACCTGGGTGAGTTTTACACTATTTATCATATCCCTATTAATAAAATAGAGAAATTCCTGGTGAGTTTTCACTATTATTCATATCTATGAATAAAATAGATAAATGTCTTTTGTTTTACACATTAATCTTATCTTTTCTGAAAAAAAACACCACATGTGTTGGGCTATTTTTAAAAAACAAAGATAGGTTGTTCTGTGTATTAACCAATTTGATAATACTTGAAAAACCACCAGGGATTATCAACTATTTACCATCATATGTTCTGAGCTTTTTCAGCATTATTGTGCTACTTTTTGCTTGTCTCGCTTTTAATAAATTCACCTTTAAATAACTTTGATGAAAAGAAATGTGATAAAAATGTGGTAAAGCCTGGTGGGGAAAAAAGCAAAAATAATGTCCTTTATATTCTGTTGTATTCAATTAGATCAACTGGACTTGAGTTTAGTTCTTGAAGACATTTCGTAGTCATCCGACTGCTTTCTCAATTCAGAATGTCGGATGACTAGCGAAACGTCTTCAAAGAACTACATTTCAAGTCCAGTTGATCTAATTGAATACAACAGATATACCATGACCTGGATGAAAAAATCGGAACCTTTAAAAACTTTTAAAAAACGAAAAAGTAACCTAAAAAAGTAAACCACAGATTATATTACAGTAATTGCTGGAAAATAGTCTAACACCCCCCTGGGTACTTATTAGTATGTGAGAAACACTCATGTACTGACACCTTCCATGGACCCATTGGCAGGGCTAATAAATGGCCACTTATGTGTTTTTCGCCACCTCAGACTTGGCGAATTGGAGTAAACTGAACTTAACGCAAATAACACTTTTCGCCATTTTTATAATATGCTTATGCGGTTACAGCGCGATGTATGGCAAAAGTAGCAGTAATGACCTTTTCCACTGGTTTACCACTCTTTATAGAGAGCGAAAAGTCCAAATTTGGTGAAAAGGTTGCGTTAAGAAGGCGAAAAATTTAACTAACTTCATAAATATGCCCCCTAGCAGAATCCTAGGTTCCTCACAATGGCCTGTAAACTTCTGTGTTTTTAAATCTCTTCTGTAAACCTGTATTCGAGTTTATTCCTTCGCAAATACCTTATACTAGAATAATATTAGCCATAGATATATAGTGTATTTTTTTTTCAAGAAAGTTTTTACTGCAAATAATATATATATATTGTATACCTGCAGTACTACACACTAGCCAATATAGAGTCTATCATTAAACAAGAAGAGAAAGACATGGATACCATCTTATTGTGTGTTGTCAGGTAAAACTTTTTAAGAAAAGAAACTGTAGACTTTACTTTTTTTTACTGGTTCCTACAAATTAAATGTATATATTCACACAATATATTATAAGATTAAATATTAAAGGGACACTATACTGAAAAATTACTTTCCTTATCTTAATCTATAAGTGAATATATGTAAGTGCACTTACTCTGATTTGTGTGTGTTGCGCATGCCTTCAATCCAGCACACATTTAGTTTAGGAGCAGTATCCCCCCTCCCTCTTTAACCACTCCCACCTTCCATCCGACCTGACTTTCCCCACAACCAACTGTCAAGCCTGCACAAAACTACAGAATTCCAACTGTCAAAACTCGTCACCATTCCAGCTACAGTAAACTACTCACAGAAGAATGTTTTGAGAGCAAGGAACTTGATTGACAGCTGAAATTAAGAGTTTTAGAATGGATATCTAAAGAAATGGGGGCAGATCAAAAAAAAAATGATACAGTGGTTGTTGGGAAGAATATAGTTTCCAGTTATGGTCAATTTAAAATAACCTATTTTCGGTATAGATGCCCTTAAGAAATAACAAACTTGTAGGATGTATTTTAAAGGGAATCACCACACTGATAAAAGTCACCTGGGTTGTAAGGATAGATATGTGTAAGGTGATAATGTACCTGCAGTTACTGTGTCTTTGAGGAGTAGTTTGGAAGAAATCCAATAAGTTACTCCCTGAACACTGTGGATGGTGCAGATCCGCCCACTTTCAGTGACTGCCTGTTTGGGAAATGTCCGATGCGCCTGTTCCTTTAGTGCATGGCAGAACGTGTGATCCGTCTGGACTGCTGTCTGTGTGTGCAACTGGTCGTCGATTCTTCACACACACACACACACACACACACACACACACACTAATTAATGGAGGAGCAATCAGGTCCTACCTTTTTCTCTCTCCCTCCCCCTCCCATACCAGATTGCCTCATATTCCCAGCATCCCCTATGAAATCAATCTTAGATCACTTTTCAACCATCCCTCTCAGAGTTAGACACAAAAAGGCGCTTTTTTGTGATTCTGTGCTTTTTCTCTGAGCAAGCCAAAACCCCGAGAAGAAGCCTCAGAGGCGGAAACAATCTCCCTGCACTGCTCCTGGTGGCCAGTTTTCTGGACTTTGGAGGGACATTACAGGAGAACCATTTGGGCTGGGATGTAAGGTAGGATTTTATTACACTACAATGTGGGGCCAGTAGTGGGGGAAATTGCCCAAAGCATTTCTTCATTACTATATAAATGGGTAAACACCTCCAAAGGCACAGACTATTATACAATTTAATAGTGAATTGTTAGTTAATAGAAATGTAAAACATTTCGAACCATGGCACATCTAAGCAAGAAGAGTAGCTGGGCACCTCAGTCTTAAGTGCAAAAGGTATTTATGGTGACGTTTTGGAACCGGTGTGTGTACCTTCCTCAGATAAACCCCCGGTTCCAAAACGTCACCAATAATACCTTTGCACTTAAGACTGAGGTGCCCAGCTACTCTCCTTGCTTATGAATTGACTGTTGGCTACAGCACCGGGGCATCCAGCACTTTACATGATTGCTGCTACTTGGTAAGGTGTGCAGGATCCTAACCTTCTGCATGGTACATCTAAATGTTTTTTAGCAAGACAATTTGGGTTACTGAGGCTAGAACCTCAGATACAATTACTTTAAGTATCATAAACATATAGGAAACATGCAGCTCTCCTAACCATACCACACTCCCACAGCAAGATGCACAGATGTTTTGTGTCATCACTAGACATCCTAAAAACCCCTGTGCTTCTCACCTGCAGTGACCATTGATTACTGCATCCCAGGATAGTGGTACGGTAAGAGCATTAGTGAGCCATTGCATCTTCCCAATTGCCTAAGTGACTATAGTAAGATTCACACTTTGAGTAGGTTGCTGGCACTACACTGTATAATTTTAAGGATCCACGGATGCAATGTGTTGGGTTAATTTATCATTAAGACCATCATATTACGATACTAGAAGGCTGTGAATCTAAAACTAATCCTACAGCATGGACTGGAACCATTGAGGGCTTCTGCAGAAGCAAGGGTGCCCCTCAGGGATATCTATACCCTATGGGGATATCTATACCCTATGTCGCTTTCTCCATGTTCTTAATATATATTATAAAATGAGGTTTTATCGATTCCGTGAGTACGCATCATATCTCTATTATCTATGGAACTCTATTCGCCTAGCCTAGCACTGGGGGAGGCGGATTTTGTTTGATGTACAACATGGACCCTGGTTTGTTTGTTTTGGGAGATTGATCATTATGCTGCCGCTTCTGTGCCTGAAATACCTCTGGATATCCACAGTTCATAATAAATCCGAAAAAGGTGGGTGTTTGTAAAGATACACTTTAATTGTAATTTAGCCTAAGGAGTGCTAACCACAGTTCTTCTATTCTACATTATTTGTAAATGGTCTCTTGGGGTATAACATAACTTTTGGGTCTGCCAACAAACTTTAAATGGTATCTCTTCTCGTAAACTATCGCCGTAGAATAGACTAAGCTTTTTTGAGTTTAATTGATATGGAGCTAAAGGAACTATGTCTTACACTTCCTCTTCTTCAGTGTACCTACCTGTAATCTCGTTCCTCCACTGTTTCTCTGACAGTCTTTGCAAGAATAACAGTTCAGAAGAATAAGTGGAGGGGTGATCACCACTAAGGTAAATTCCTGCACGCATATCCAAAATAAGATTTAAGACAAAGATTGCTGGTTTTACTTAAGGTGCTTTGTCTCCAGATTCAGTGTTGTTCTAAGGGTTTAATTGTCCTTAAAGGGTAAAACCACTCGTAAAACAGACTAATCTCTTTTATTATATCATTATATTATTAATATGGATTTACTGTATATAGCGCCAGCTCTTCCGGGGCTTTACAACTATAATAAGGGAGGGTGGGGATTAGGAACACTCACTAAACATTAAGAATTTAATGACAAAAACAGCACAGATAAATATGTGAATAACACCATTTTACTTCTCGTCATTGTAGTTTTATATCATGTTAAGTTGTTTGAGTAAGAATATCACCTTTAAGATGATAATACACAGTATTATATACTGCTGGATTTGGGAACATGTGTACAATAGAATGAAATAAGTACTGAAGTTCCCTCTAGGAATTTACAGCTGATGTAAATATAGGAGAACTATATCTTGTTGTATTCAATTAGATCAACTGGACTTTAAATGTAGTTCTTGAAGACGTTCCTAGTCATCCGACTGGCTTTCTCAATTCAGAATGACTTGTACAAGAATCTGTGGCAATTATGTCACCCTGGAAAATCCCAATATAGCATATCACAGCCAGGTGTTATGGATCTGTGATTGGATAGTGGCTAAGAGGTGTTATAGGGAAACGCCCAGAGTAAGGTGTTAAAACAGCATTGTACATGGCAGACAGTTGGTTGTCGAACCCCCCCCCTCTATTTAGGCTTGGTTTCTTTATTTTCACATAAATGGCCTCCTTAAACACCTCTCTTGAACCAGTACACGTTCCTTCGCAGTATGTTACATTACAATCTCAAAGGTATGTCCTTTATCCTTAAGATGCAGATCACGGCTGAGTCTGGCCCGAGGAATTGGCTCTTCTTGCTGGGCCATGACTTGATGCAGTTGCTGTTTGGTCTCCCCCACATACAAATCAGAGATTCTT
Organism: Hymenochirus boettgeri; assembly: GCA_019447015.1. Classification (NCBI taxonomy): domain Eukaryota; kingdom Metazoa; phylum Chordata; class Amphibia; order Anura; family Pipidae; genus Hymenochirus; species Hymenochirus boettgeri. The sequence continues at coordinate 3,567,631 of CM033477.1, read as the reverse complement.
CACTGCACTGCACTGCATATATGATGTCGCTTTTTTGTGTTTTGGTATTGGGGTCTACCAATTGCTGCCCTCAGTGTGTTGTCGTTTAAAGCAACAGGGATACGATGTTTTTGAAAATTCTCTTAATTTCTCGGAGACCCCTGCTACATATGGGATGCCATTTCTTCCTCCTGTCGTGCTTTTCCCCTTCACTGTTGGTATTCGTGTTCTTTTCTTTCCTTCTACTTCTTTTGACAAAGGCCCTCTGGAATATCCACAAGTTTAAGGGCTCCTTGAGATTGTTCATTTTTAGCCGCCTTCGCCTCTGTGCTAGTGGGGATGTTCTGGCTCTGTGTTGCCGGGTTTGATGACCCCCAGCTTTCTGATCTAAAGGGTGGTGGGAGTCAAACATCAAATACGGATCTGTGTGTGTTGGTTTTCTTTAAACCTCTACTTCCAGTTTACCATTTCCTTAACTTCTACCAAGCAGTCCAAGAAAGCCAGTTTGTTGTTTTGTACCTCTCCATTGTGAATTTAATGTTTTGGTCCACCGCATTAATTTGTTCTGTGAAAGCTTGTACTTCCTTCTGGTGGATTTTACCCAGGTGTCATCAACATATCTGAACCAGTGGCGGTGCTATGCCCTTAACAGGTATTAAGCGCCTGTGTTTCTATCACCACTCCTCCATGTAAAGGTTGGCCACAATGGGTGATGAAACTGGAGATCCCATAGCACATCCTGTTTTTGCTTAGAGAACTTATCCCTGTATTTGAATAGGTGGTATTCAGGCCCACATCAACAAGGAACACACTGTTCTGGGTTGAGATCAGTTCTGCTGGTATAAGAGTGCTGTCTTGGCCAGCGTTTTCTCACACCTGTCCACAGCCTCCTTGGTGGTATACAAGTGAAGAGAGATGTCAAATCATAGGACACCATAGTTTCTTCTACAAAACCGAGTACTATATCTTCAATCTTGTTGGTGAAATCCTGTGAGAGTTCTGATGTGATGCTTAGAATTCCCACCAAAGGTCCTAAGATGTTAGCTAGATATTTTGCCACTTGTATTTCCGAGTTGATGCTGCGGTGCACTATAGGTCTTAGTGGGGGCCCCTTCCTTATGTTCTTTGGGATCATATATGCATGGATGTGCCTCACCAGGGTAGAGGCGATGATCATTGCTCGGTCAATGGCTTATCCTTTTTGAAGAGCTGTTGTAGTAAGTCTATGACTCTTTCTTGTAACGGCTGGTGGGATCCCTTGTTAAGGCCTATATGTGTTGTTTATCGGCCATGTACAATGCTGTTTTACACCCTTACTCTGGGCGTTCCTATAACACCTTTAGCCACTATCTATCACACCCTTAACACCTGGCTTGTATATGCTAATTGGGATTTTCCAGGTACATATTGCCACAGATTCTTGTACAATCATTATGAATTGAGAAAAGCCAGTCGGATGACTAGCGAAACGTCTTCAAGAACTACATTTAAAAAGTCCAGTTGATCTAATTGAATACACAGATGTATACCATGACCTGGAATGAATGAGAACCTCACAAGCTTAAAGGAGAACTGTTATCCCGTTTTTGTAAGTTGCACAAACATGTATAATTGTTCTTAACCCCCTGCAAAGCTTTCTGAACTTTAAAAATATAAAAAAATCAAAAACAAATACTTTAAAATCTCCTTATAAAGTCCCATACTTGGGCCGCCATCTTGGATTCCATCCCTTCCTGTTCTGCCAAAAATACAATCCCGAGCATGCAATTTCCTGATGCTGGTGACATCACAAGCATTTTCTATTGGCCGCTCGGTAACTAAGGGGAGGATGCGGAGGCGTGGCCTAACAAACAGGCAGCCTCTGTAGAGAGGGAGGCGGGAGGGATCGGTAATACAAACTACCTTTATGAATGGATTTTTTTTTGTATATTAAAACATCTGTTAAAAACAATAATTGTTTGTAAAAATACTTAATATTTAATTACATTTTTAATTATTATATATGTAATATAACGCTGTTGTTAATGTCATTATATGTGCATGATTGGTGCTGTGAGTGTGTGTGAATGTCGTTATTGTGCGGTGATTGGTGCTGTGAGTGTGTGTAATGTCATTCTAAGTGCTGAAATGGCGTTGCGGATCGTGGCGAATATCGTTTTAAGTGCTTGAATGGCATTTGTGTGTGAATGGTGTTTGCGATGCGTGCGAAATGTTCGTTTTTAAAGGCAACATAGTGTTCCAAATTCACTTTTAAAAACCTCACACTGATTAAACTATACTTCATCCCAACCATCCAACGGATCTCAAACGAGCGACCGTTTTGCCCGATAAAGTTGTCCATTAACGGCACGATTATCGCCGACCTGCGGCTCACATGACGTGTGTATAGTAAGCAGGATACGCGTGTATGGCAAATCAAGGAGAAAGTACGAAGCGAAGACATCTCTAACCATACCCCATTTGGATTCGGGATGTAAGGTAAGGATTTTATTACACTAAAGTGGGGCCAGTAGTGGGGGGAATTTAGTTTTGGGGGTGGACATGCCCTTTTAATAAAGTCAATTAATCTTCAATAACTCTCAGAAACTCGGTAATCAAAGAAAATACTTTTTATCCCATCTCTCTCCACACACATGTAAAAGCCATAAATGAGTTATATGGTAAAAACAACCTTGTATTGTACCGAGCCTGACAGACAGATTCATTGTAATTAGCAGGGCTGCATTATTGTAAATTGATTTTATACTGTGATCATTCTAACTCGACTGGCTACAGGTGTTTTACCTGATTAACCTGTGGCTCTCTATATGTTTTCAAAATACAACCCCAACCATTCCCTGACTGCCCTCTGCTATCTTTAGGGTAAATGGTGATAGATGTAATTCAACTACACCAACATAACTTTGTTTCAAAGCCAGTGAATTTGATCAGGCATGGCAAACTAAATCTGAGAGAAGTTTAAAAACTTTTTAATACATTAAGCACCAAACAATCACTAGAGAATGGAGCAAAACAGAGAGCAGCCACACTGCAACTACCAGGCACCAAAACTAATGCATTTAGAAAGCTCAGTTAGGCACCAACATCTGATAGTTTGCTATCTGCAGAACAAACTAGCAGCTCTGCTACTAAAACAGAACTAGGACTGCGAAGGCCTCTGGCTGTTTTATACTGTCTCCTTGGCACAGCCCCAACATATGATGGTCAATATACAAGAGCCATCAACGAATTTAAGATTTGTTTGGACCAATCAGATTTGAGGGTGTTTTATGAGACACTAGAAAAACTTCATGAACTCCTCCGAGCAGCTCAGTTTGTAATCAACAGTCAAACTAGCAGGTCTTGCCTTTGTATTTGGTTAGAGATTTGCAAGAAGTGGCCTGGTAAGTTTAGTTGAACTACAGCAATGAATAATCTTTTGCTCCTAGGGGTTTAGAGTTTTAGTATGTCAAGTGCATTGTGTACAGTCCATAAACGACACATACGTGTTATTATAATATAAAAAATAATTTTGTTTGCAGAAGCCGTAGTTTGCTTTACTTTAATCAAATCGAGTCTGCAAATTGTGAGCACGCCTAATAAATATGTAGTTTCACTACTAGTTCCACCATTCCCTGACGCACTCTCAAACATGCATAGGCAGTTAGGGGTTTACATGAAAATCATGCGTCAAAGGCTGTCAGAATCACTGCAGTAAATACAATCAGGCTGTAATTAACGCAGCCCTGTTACTTACTTACTAATATAAGTGTCCCCCAATATGAGATGATCTGATAAAACTAAATATATATCCACTAACAATTGATTGCCTAGTGCCCGAGCAGAGGATGTCCAACCTGTGGCCCTCCAGATGGTGGAAAACAAACCGCCCAGTATTCACTTGGTTTTCTCTGCAATGAGACGGAATGCTGGGCCGTGGTAGTTTTCAAAAATCTGGAGGGCTCTGCAGGGTTAGAAATCCCAACCCAGCTTGCATAGCCAGGAAAAAAAACCAACTTGGATACCGCTTATACAGATAATGAGTGATTGGATTATGCACGGGAATGGCGGCAACGAAAGAGTTACTATGTTATGTATGATATAGTAACTCTTTCGTTGCCGCCCATTCCGTGGGCAGGACGCACATAAGTAAAAAGACCTTTCAAATGCAGCAAAAAAAAAACAAGTTTATTGCAAGCAACTTTACTGTACTTCTTAAAGGTACAGGTATAAAAGGACATCAATACTGAACAATGTTTCTTTAGAATCCAATCTAATTCTCTTCTGCTAGGTGACAGTTTGCATAAACTGGAATGGACACAGTGTTCATGCAAATCACGTGAATTGCATGATGGAAATTCCCTTTCCTCCAATGCTGCCTCTTAGTAATTATGAAGCATGCTTGCCCTTATAGACTGTCGGCGACAGTGGGTGGGATATGGGATTGGCAGGACTTGTGGAGACCATCCAGCCCCTTAACTATTTGGTTCTTCTTTTAGATGATAGAATGAGAACGGGTATGCTAGAGAGGTGTGTTCAGGACTCGTTTTACAGGTAATATCTTGCACTTTCTTACTAGAAACCACTTGTTTTGGGACCCAACAGTTCTCCTTAATGATTTTTGTTAGATCCTGGTTTCTCTAAGGCTGTATAAGGGGGTTTATAAACGGGTTTAATACAGCAAAAAATACCGAGCTGCTCTACTGGTCCTTAGCATTTGGTTAAAGTAATTAAAGAATGAAGTCCCATAAAAATAAAGACAACAGTCAGATGTGAAGGAACAGGTATTGAAGGCTAGATCTCATTCCTTTGGATGGCGATCTTCATAATAGTGTTCAGTATAACTGATATGAGAGAAAAGGTGAGAGCTAAAACTCCTCCCACCAAACAATATTCCACAAAATGATAAGTAATCAAAATTAAAAAATGTGTCACTACAAGAGGCCTGAAGGAGCTGGGTATATCACAAAAAAAACCTCTGTAATAGGTTTTGAGCTGCAAAAGGGTTTAAATTAAGTAAAAAAAGAGTGTGAGGGCAAGAATATTCAAACCAAAAGTCAATGCCCTCCCAGATGCCAGTAGAACACATGTTTTCCAATGCATTATCTGTGTGTAGTGAAGAGGCGAGCGTACAGATGGCAACACTATCGATCAAGGGACATCACTGACAATAAGGCTCATGATTCTGAAGTTATTAGGTAAAAGAAGAAGTAAATTTGAGTTATCCAAGCCTGTAATAGAGATATACGCTTCCTTTGTGCTAAAGATCAAAGAGCACCGTGGGGTAGTACGGAAGGAACAGTGCAATCCAGGCATCGCCAGGGTTCCAAGAAGAAGTACATGGGGTTTGAGGAGTGGGAATCTGTTAACAGATTAGAAAGACAATGAGAAGAATTCACAGTCAGAGTCATCAGATAGACCAAACAGAACACGCAGGGACCAGAGGGGGAAGGAGATTGGAGACTGGAAACACAGATAATCCACGAGAAAACCAACAGTTACAGTCCTCGTCATTTGTGATTCATATGGGTGGGTATATTTTTGGATATATTAAAATATATAAATAATCTATATAAAGTAAAGATTTTTTACCAAACTACAAATAGTCCAAAGAAAAATTAGATGTTAATGATAATTCCAAATACTATTATTATTTCACATTTCAAATTGGTTATATATCGTTGTATTCAATTAAATCAACGGACTTGAAATGTAGTTCTTGAAGACGTTTCGCTAGTCAATGAAGCGGATCGGCTTTCCTCAATTCAGAAGACTTGTACATAGAATCTGTGGCAATTATGTACCTGGAAATCCCAATAGCATATCAACAGCCAGGTGTTAAGGTGTGATGGATAGTGGCTAAGAGGTGTTATAGGAACCCCCGAGTAAGGTGTTTAAAAACAGCATTGTACATGGCAGTAACATTGGTGTCGAAACCCCCACCCTATTTAGGGTTGGTTTTCTTTATTTTTCACATAAATGGCCTCCTTAACACCTACTTGAACCACGTCCGTCCTATCGCCAATTGTTAAATTACATATCTTCAAAGGTATGTCCCTTTATCCTTAAGATGCAGGTACAACCGGCTGAGTCCTACCCGAGGAATTGGCTCTTCTGGTGGCTGGGCCATTCGTTGATGCAGTTTTGTTTGGTTTGTTTCGACACACAACGTCTGCCTGTACAATGCTGTTTATACCACCTTACTCGTGGGCGTTCCTATAACACCTCTTAGTCCCACCTATCCAATCACACAAACTTAACACTGGCTGTGAGTATGCGTATGTGGGAATTTTCCATAGTCACGATAATTGCCACAGATTCTTGTACAGTCATATCTGAATTGAGAAGCCAGTTTCATGACTAGCGAAAAACGTCTTCAAGAACATACAATTCAGGTCCAGTGATTTATTGATACAACAGATAAAAACCCCCATGACTGGATGAAGAACATCCTTACAGCAATTGGTTTATATAGCAGAAAAATACAATTTCACCTACTTGCATTTGCTACCCTGGTATAATTTGCGCTGTGTTTTCTCTTGATCATACTTCTGCTATGTGATTTCCTGTTTCCAAACTTGTGACAGGTACAGAAGTACTAGAGATGGGATTTGCTCGCTTTGTTGACCAAACCCGATCACACAGAACCCCTCGGTTCCGAAATCCAAGAGAATCCGGACTTAGTCGAAGATATTTTCAATAATTATAAAAGGAACTTAGTCGAAAATTTGTCTGGTATTTAGATTTCGAATCTTCGAGATTTTTCGAAATACATTATGTTACAACATATATAATAGTTCTAATGTCAAGTCATGAAAAAAGTACTATTGTGTAAGCTCTTTTGAAAAACACAATAAAAACTCCCCCTTATTCAGTTGTATTTAGATGGCAGGTAATGAATATCTTAAAAAAAAAAGGCTTTAAATCAGCATACTAAGTTTTTTACAAGAAACTAACCCAAATTGTAAAATGAGAGCTATGACAGGCAGCTAACAGAGAGGCAAGCTCGAATACATCAGGGAGTCCCTGGATGGATGTTTAGTTATACAGTATAAATTGTGGTTCACCTGACTTGATTAAAGATTTGCGCGGACGATTCAATAAAAGTTCTTTTGTATAAAATTGTGCTAATTTTACCAACCAATCAGATGTTAACTTTCATGCGTTAAATAACTCTGATGGTTTGGGCAACTTGGCACCATTTTTAACGAAATAAAACTTTTAAACGATCTCCTGTAGGTTTGTGCTTTCTTTTCCTTGTGCCCAGGTTTGCTTTGTGGAAAGTTTTGTAAAAGAAGCTACAGTTGAAGTCACTTACATACATTTATAATAGAATATCAGACCCACAACAAAAATAAAACAATCAGGGGTTCCAATAAAGTTCTTATCGTTTACAAATGGTGCTAATTTTTGTCCCAACCAATCACGATCTTATGTAACATTTGAAAGCTTAACCTCTGATGGTGGGGGCAAAGTTAGACCATTTTAAGACGATAAGACCTTTTATTGAATACCCGAAGTTGTGATAAAAAGGCATGTCACCCCCTTCACTATAAACTTGTACTTAACAATTCAGAACCCCCCAACCCTGTGAGATTGGTATCTTACGTTAATTTCTCTAGTCCACCTGATCTCCACCAGCACAAGTCTGTTTTTACTTGGCAGATGCAGCCAGCAAGTTATTAGCCCAACTTGACCAGCATAGCCATGACTGAATGGCTGCAAACCAGAAGGGAAGATGTCATATCTGAAGACCATGTGAGGAGAACGCAGGAGAAAAGAGAGCGTTCAGGGACTGTGAGGGAAAGGAATTTAATGATCTCAGGAGTTTTGGTTCCCCAGAACGTATGAATTTGGGGGTGGGGGAGTGGAAATGTTGTATACTAGCAGGAATAATTTATTTAATATGTATTGAATAAGGGGATTAAGAAAACCAGAATTTTTTAAGAGAAAATCCACACCAATTTTTAGTCTCTACCTGTAATGTCCTGAAAAAAAAAAAAAGCTGTTCTGATCATAAAGGAAACCTAGACTCTTACTTAACCAGAGACCTAATACTCTTCTTACCGACCAACCGAGATTAATTACGTCTATAACATTATCCCAGGTCCCTCACAATTGGGCTTCTTAACTCTTGTGTTTTTAATCTTTTTGTGTAAATCTCTAATCCTGATTGTATTGTGTGTATTTTAATTTTTATTACAGATTATGGTTGTAGAACGTTATGTCACTGCAGACAATAAATACTGTATTCCGCAACAGAAGATGAAGTACCATACAAAAATCTTTTGTTGTCAACGGCTTAAAGGGAAACTGGTGTCTCACCAAACAGTTAAGTTTAAATGAAAGACAGTTTCCCCTTTTAACAAGCCATCAACCACCTCTCTACTGCTCCACAGTCCCAGAATATAAAGAACGTGACTGACCGAAAAGTTAATGGGTGGGAGGTGACTTGTGACATACCTGAGGTTTTCTTCTGTGGCAGTGCCGCGGGTGTGAGCACAGCCTCAGACTCCCTCAGTGTGTGAGGGGACAGATGTCCCTCTCCCCTCTGCTGTGGAAGTCACTATCAAACACATGCAGAGACCACTCAAAATTGTGTCAGTTGGAAAAACAATCTGTAACTTTATTCACCCACTGTGAGGGGTACATCTGCCGGACAACGTTTCGGGTGGACCTCCCCCTTTATCAAGCCTACAAGGGCGGCAGATAAATTTTTGGAGGAGAGGGAGTTCAACAATCTGTGAGCATATATATGCTGCGTGAAATCCTGACAGGGAAGGGTACAAGGTATCTACAGCCTTCTCTTTCACTGGTGAAAACAGCCTTTTCAGGCAGCAGAGTTCTCACTATCCACGCCACAGGACGACGATTTTTCAGAACTTCAATTTTTCACTAACTCTAGTAGTGTAGTTCAGTGTAATTGCAGTGCTCGGATAGTGAGTTGGTTAAGGTGCTGCCTTTTGTGGGGTTTTGGGGAGACAGGGTTTGAATCCTGGCTAGGTCAGCTATCAAATGTATGGATTTCGTTATAATAACCTTATAATATAATGTTTTTTGTTAATTAACATTACTAGGTTTTTATTTATCTTACTAGTTATTTGGTTTTAATATTACCAGGTATTATATCTACTAGGGTATTTATAAACCATTATAACCTAGTATTAATAATACCATATACATATAACTATTTAATAACCATAGTGATACCTATCAAAATAATATTATATAGGGTATTATATGGTTATAAATTTACAAGGTTTATTATATGGTTATCTATAATTACTAGGGTATTTATAACTACCGTTATACATAACCTAGTAATATATTATAACCATATACTATTTATTATATGGTGGTGTACATAGTGGTTGATTATATGGTTTATTATTTTAAACTAGGGTACGTTCTAGGTTATTGCAAAGAAACCGTTATTGCTATGTATTGTGTAAATAGTGTTAGTGGTTTTAAAGGACCCCCCTTGGCATGGGACGTCCAGTGCCACACGAGCAACGTTTTTTGCGCGCATTTGCGCACGCGTGCACGGTTGCGCCCTGCAATTTTCGCTAAAATGCAACCGTGGGAACACGAAAATCCGCATTTCCGCTAAGTGCGCATGCCGAGTCATGCGATCCTTTTGCCTTTTGGTAACGCGAGCAAGCCAAAAACCTCTGAGAAGAAGCCTCAGAGGCGGAAACAATCTCCCTGCACTGCTCCTGGTGGCCAGTTTTCTGGACTTTGGAGGGACATTACAGGAGAACCATTTGGAGCTGGGATGTAAGGTAAGGATTTTATTACACTACAATGTGGGGCCAGTAGTGGGGGAAATTGCCAAAGCATTCTTCATTACTATTAATAAATGGGTAAACACCTCCAAAAAGGCACAGCTGATTTATACAATTTAATAGTGAATTGTTAGTTAATAGAAACGGCACCAGGAGCAGTGCAGGGAGATGGGTTTTCCGCCTCTGAGGCTTCTTCTCGGGGGTTTTTGGCTTGCTCAGAAAAAAGCACAGAATCACAAAAAAAGCGCCTTTTGTGTCTAACTCTGAGAGGGATGGTTGAAAAGTGATCTAAGATTGATTTCATAGGGGATGTGGAATATGAGGCAATCTGGTTGGGAGGGGGAGGGAGAGAGAAAAGGTAAGGTAGGACCTGATTGCTCCTCCATTAATAGTGTGGTGTGTGTGTGTGGTGTGTGTGTGTGTGAAGAATCGACTGACCAGTTGCCACACAGACAGCGTCCAGACGGATCCACACGTTCTGCACATGCACTAAAGGAACAGGCGCATCGGACATTTCCCAAACAGGCAGTCACTGAAAGTGGGCGGATCTGACCATCCACAGTGTTCAGGGAGTAACTTATTGGTCTTTCTTCCAAACTACTCCTCAAAGACACAGATACTGCAGGTACATATCACCTTACACATATCTATCCTTACAACCCAGGTGACTTTTATCAGTGGGTGATTCCCTTAAAATACATCCTCAAAGTTTGTATTTCTTAAAGGGCATCTATACCGAAAAATAGGTTATTTTAAATTGACCATAACTGGAAAATTAATTCTTCCCAACACCACTGTATCATTTTTTTTTGTGATCTGCCCCCTATTTCTTAGATATCCATTCTAAAACTTTCTTAATTTCAGCTGTCAATCAGTTCCTTGCTCTCAATAACTATTCTTCTGTGAGTAGTTTTACTGTAGCTGGAATGGTGACAGAGTTTTGACAGTTGGAATTCTGTAGTTTTGTGCAGGCTTGACAGTTGGTTTGTGGGGAAAAAGTCAGGTCGGATGACGTGGGAGTGGTGTTAAAGAGGGAGGGAGGATACTGCTCCTAAACTAAATGTGTGCTGGATTGAAGGCATGCAGCAACACCACCAAATCAGAGTAAGTGCTACTAATATATCACTTATAGATAAGATAACGGCAAAGTAATTTTTCAGTATAGTGTCCCTTTAATATTTACTTATAATAATTGTGTGAATATATACATTTAATTTGTAGGAACCAGTAAAAAAAAATGTAAAGTCTACAGTTTCTTTTCTCTAAAAAGTTATACCTGACAACACACAAATAGATGGTATCCATGTCATCTTTTCTCTTGTTAATGATAGACTCTATATTGGCTAGTGTGTAGTACTGCAGGTATACAATATATATATATATATATTGCCGTAAATAACTTTCTGTGACAAAAAAAATCACTATATCTATGGCTAATATTATTCTAGTCATAAGGTATTGCGAAGGAATAAACTCTGAATTACAGGTTTACAGAAGAGATTTAAAAACACAGAAGTTTACAGGCCCATTGTGAGGAACCTAGGATTCTGTCTAGGGGCATATTTATGAAGTAGTAAACTTTTTCGCCTTCTTAACGCAACCTTTTCACCAAATTTGGACTTTGCGCTCTCTATAAGAAGTGATAACCAGTGGCAAAGGTTAATCCTGCTTTTTGCCATACATCGTGCTGTAAACCGCATAAGCATATTTATAAAATGGCGAAAAGTGTATTTTTGCGTTAAGTTCAGGTACTCAATTCGCCAAGTCTGAGGTGGGAAAACACATAAGTGGCCATTAATTTAGCCCTGCCAATGGGCCATGGGAGGGTCAGTACTGAGTGTTTTCTCAATACTAATAAGTACCCAGGGGGGTGTAGACTATTTTCCAGCAATTACTGTAATATAATCTGGAGTTTACTTTTTAAGGTTACTTTTGTTTTTTTAAGTTTTTTAAAGGTTCCGATTTTCATCCAGGTCATGGGTATATCTGTTGTATTCAATTGATTCAACTGGACTTGAAATGTAGTTTGAAGACGTTTCGCTAGTCATCCGACATTCTGAATTGAGAAAGCAGTCGGATGACTAGCGAAATGTCTTCAGAAACTAAACTTCAGTCAGTTGATCTAATTGAATACAACAGATATATAAAGGACATTATTTTTGCTTTTGTTTCCCCACCAGGCTTTACCACAATTTTTTCAACTTTCTTTCATCAAAGTTATTTAAAAGTGAATTTTATTAAAAGCGAAAGCAAAAAAGTAGACAAATAATGCTGAAAAAGCTAGAACATATGATGGTAAATAGGTTGATACTCCCTGGTGGTTTTTCAAGTATTATCAAATTGGTTAATACACAGACAACACCTATCTTTGTTTTTTAAAAATAGCCCAACACATGTGGTGTTTTTTTTCAGGCAAAGATATAATGAGTGTAAAACTCAAAGACAAATTTTATCTATTTTATTAATAGGATATGATAAATAGTGTAAAACCACCCAGGGGAATTTTCTCTATTTTATTATAGGGATATGATAAATAGTGTAAAACTCACCCAGGTGAATTTTCTCTATTTTATTAATAGGATATGATAAATAGTGTAAAAATCACCCAAGGGAATTTTCTCTTATTATTAATAGGATATGATAAAATTGTAAAACTCACACCAGGGGAATTTTCTCTATTGTATTAATAGGATATGATAAATATGTAAAACTCACCCAGGGAAGTTCCTCTATTTTATTATAGGATATGAAAATAATGTAAAACTCACCCAGGGAATTTCTCTATTTTTTAATAGGATATGATAAATAGTGTTAAACTCAACCCAGGGAATTTTCTCTATTTTATTAAAGGATATGATAAATAGTGTAAAACCACCAGGTGAAGGTCTTTTTTATTAATAGGTATGATAAATAGTGTAAACTCACCAGGAATTTTCTCTTTATTATTAATAGGATATGATAAATGTGTAAAACTCACCCCAGGGGAATTTCTTCTATTTTATTAATAGGATATGATAAATAGTGTAAAACTCACCCAGGGGAATTTCTCTATTTATTAATAGGGATATGATAATAGTGTAAAACTCACCCAGGGAATTTTCTTTATTATTAATAGGATATGTTAAATAGTGTAAACTCACCAGGGGAATTTCTCTATTTTATTAATAGGGATATGATAAATAGTGTAAAACTCACCCAGGGAATTTTTTCTCTTATTAATAGGATATGATAAATAGTGTAAAACTCACCCAGGGGACATTTTCTCTATTTATTAGGGATATGATAATAGTGTAAAACTCACCCAGGGAATTTCTCTATTTTATTAATAGGGATATGATAAATAGTGTAAAACTCACCCAAGGGAATTTTCTCTTATTATAATAGGATATATAAATAGTGTAAAACTCACCCAGGCGAATGTCTCTATTTTATTAATAGGACATGATAATAGGGTAAAACTCACCCAGGTGAATTTTCTCTATTTATTAATAGGATATGATAAATAGGTAAAAACTCACCCAGGTGAATTGTCTCTATTTTATATAGGATATAGATAAATAGTGTAAAACTCACCCAGGGAATTCTCTCTATTTTATTAATAGGTATGATAAATAATGTAAAACTCACCCAGGGTTTTCTCTATTTATTAATAGGATATGATAAATAGTGTAAAACTCACCCAGGGGAAGTTTCTCTATTTTATTAATAGGATAATAAATAGTGTAAAACTCACCCAGGTGAATGGTCTCTATTGTATAATAGGATATGATAAATAGTGTAAAACTCACCCAAGGGATTTTCTCTTTATTATTAATAGGATATGATAAATAGTGTAAAACTCACCCAGGGGAATTTCTCTATTTTATAATAGGATATGATAAATAGTGTAAAAAACTCACCCAGGGGAATTTTCTCTATTTATTAATAGATTGGATAAATAGTGTAAAACTCACCAAGGGAATTTTCTCTTTATTATTAATAGGATATGATAAATAGTGTAAAACTCACCCAGGGGAATTTCTCTATTTATTAATAGGGATTGATAAATAGTGTAAAACTCACCCAAGGGAATTGTCTCCTTTATTATTAATAGGATATGATAAATAGTGTAAAACTCACCCAGGGGAATTTTCTCTATTTTATAATGGATATATAAATAGTGTAAAACTCACCCAGGGGAATTTCTCTATTTATTAATAGGGATATGAAATAGTGTAAAACTCACCCAAGGAATTTTCTCTTATATTAATAGGATATGATAAATAGTGTAAAACTCACCAGGCGAATTGTCTATTATTAATAGGACATGAAAATAGTGTAAAACTCACCCAGGTGAATTCTCTATTTTATTAATAGGATATGATAAATAGTTGTAAAAACTCACCCAGGTGAATTGTCTCTATTTTATTAATAGGAGATGATAATAGTGTAAAACTCACCCGGAATTTTCTCTATTTTATTAATAGAATATGATAAATAGTGTAAAACTCACCAGGTGAATTTTCTCTATTTTATTAATAGGAGATGATAAATAGTGTTAAAACTCACCCAGGTGAATTTTCTCTATTTTTTAATAGGATATGATAAATAGTGTAAAACTCACCAGGGGAATTTTCTCTATTTTATTAATAGATATGATAAAATGTGTAAAACTCACCCAGGTGAATTTCTCTATTTTATTAATAGGATATGATAAATAGGTTGTAAACTCACCCAGGTGAATTCTATATTTATTAATAGGTAGATAAATAGTGGTCAAACTCACCAGGTGAATTTTCTCTATTTTATTATAGGATATGATAAATAGTGTAAAACTCACCCAGGGGAATTTTCTCTATTTTATTAATAGGATATGATAAATAGTGTAAACCACCCAGGTGGAATTGTCTCTATTTATTAATAGGACATGTAAATAGTGTAAAAACTCACCAGGTGAATTTTCTCTATTTTATTAATAGGATATGGTAATAGTGTAAACTACCCAGGTGAATTTTCTCTATTTTATTAATAGGATATGATAAATAGTGTAAAAACTACAGGGGAATTTTCTCTATTTTATTAATAGAATATGATAAATAGTGTTAAAACTCACCAGGTGAATTTTCTCTATTTTATTATAGGATTGAAAAATAGTGTAAAAACTCACCCAGGTGATATTGTCCTATTTTATTATAGGATATATTGATAATAGGTAAAACTCACCAGGTGAATTTTCTCTATTTTATTAATAGGATATGATAAATAGTGTAAAACTCACCCCGGGGAATTTTCTCTATTGTATATAGGATATGATAATACTAGTGTAAAACTCACCCAGGTGAATTGTCTCTATTTTATTAATAGGACATGATAAATAGTGTAAACTCACCCAGGTGAATTTCTCTATTTATTAATAGATAGGTGGTAATAGTGTAAACTCACCCGGAATTTTCTCTATTTATTAATAGGATATATAAATAGTGTAAAACTCACCCAAGGGAATTTTCTCTATTTATTAATAGGATTGATAAATAGTGTAAAACTCACCCAGGGGAATTTTCTCTATTATTAATAGGATATGATAAATAGTGTAAAACTCACCAGGGAATTTTCTCTATTTTATTAATAGGACATGTATAATAAGTGTAAAACTCACCCAGGGGAATTTTCTCTATTTTTTAATAGGACATGATAAATAGTGTATAAAACTCACCCAGGGGAAGTTTCTCTATTTATTAATAGGATATGATAAAAGGTAAAACTCACCGGGGGAATTTCTCTCTATTTATTAAAGGACATGATAAATAGTGTAAAACTCACCCAGGGGAATTTTCTCTATTTTATTAATAGGAACATGATAAATAGTGTAAACTCACCCAGGTGAATTTCTCTATTTTATTAATAGGACATGATAAATAGTGTAAAACTCACCCAGGGGAATTTCTTATTAATAGGATAAGATAATAGTGTAAAACAACTCACCAAGGAAATTTTCTCTATTTATTAATAGGATATGATAAATAGTGTAAAACCACCAGGGGAATTTTCATTGATAGGATATGATAAATAGTGTAAAACTCACCCAAGGGAATTTCTCTATTATTAATAGGATATGATAAAGTAAAGTGTAAACAAATCACCCAGGGGAATTTTCTCTATTTTATTATAGGATATGATAATAAATACCGTATATACTTGAGTAAAGTCGAATTTTTCAGGCTTTAAATTAGCCTGAAACCTCACCGATTACCGAGTCAGTCCTAATTAGATCCAAATTCTGCAATTAAGATAGAGTAACCAGTAGGTGGTGCTGTGTTAACTGTATAGAAAGTTACAGGAGACTGATCTGCCTTACACTCTCTATCCTGTTTGCTGTGGACTCACTCAGCACTGTCACGTGGATGCAGTGTAAATCTGATGGGTCTCCTCAGTTTGGGGCAAAAAACAGACTGCAAGTTCAGTGCAATGACAGCTTGAACTACAACTCTCAGGTGACATTTTAACTATTGGGGTCAGAGTTCCCTTTACTATATGGGGTTCAGAGGCCCTGTACTATATGGGGTTCAGGAGAATTAAATGATGGTAATTAATTAAAGTTTTACTGAACCTTGCCACTCCACCCGTTAGAACTGAAACTCCCAGACAACAGAAATGCTGGGAGTTGTAGTTTCCAACATATGGAGTGCCAAAGAATTAGAGGTTACTGGTACTGGATTGGCTATTACTGTATGGGATTATGTATGGGAATTCTGCTGTCCATTAAAGGGCACTAAGCCTAAAACAACACGAATCAGAAGGCGTATGTGGTGATAATTTCTACCCTCAACTTATACTCGAGTCATCAGTTTTTACATTTTCAGTTAAAAATAGTACCCGGCTTATACTGGACACTTCTACGAGTATACGTAGTGTAAAACTCACCCAGGGAATTTTCTCATATATATAGGATATGATAATAGTGTATATCTGTTGTGTTCAATAGATCAACTGGACTTGATAGTTCTTGAAGAGTTTTCGTAGTCATCCGACTGGCTTTCAATTCAGATGACTTGTACAAGAATCTTTGGCAATTATGTACCCTGGAAAATCCAATTAGCATATCACAGCCAAGTGTTAAGGGCGTGATTGGAGGGGTAAGAGGTGTTATAGGAACGCCGTCTTCCTATAACACCTCTTAGCCACTATCCAATCACGCCCTTCGTTTTTCCAGTCCTAGCAACACCAGCTCCATGAGGCTGCCGACCCTGTTGGCCGCCAGCGACACCAACCCCACTGAGGTCGCCGATGCCAGGCAGGCTCACAGCGGCCGCCAATGAGCCCGCTGGCACCGCCAGCCTCAGCGGAGCTGATGTTGCGCCACTTCTTCTTCTTTCTTCAGCCATCTACGGCAATGGCATCTGAGATTCACGGCGGAATGCCCCTAGTGAACCTCTTTATATAGGTTTGCAGAAAACCCTAATCCGTTTCTGATTGGTTAATTTTTTAATGCTGGTTTACATGCTTTACATAACCAATCAGATTTCATAACTTTCAAGTAATACGCACGAGATTAGCGGAGCTTAACAATCACCGCCGCTTTAAATAGTAGCGGCAGTAAGTGTTCACATAGCCGCGATAAGTTGACGATTCGTTAACTTTCGTGGCCATTTACCACCCATTTATAAACCACGGAAAACGTTTTTTTGCGAAAATGGTGGGGAAAAACGGCCGCGAAAAGTTAACGAACCTTTATAAAAATCGCCCTTAATGTACTGACACCTTCCATGGACCCGTTGGCAGGCTAAATCAATGGCCCACTTTTGTGTTTTCGCCACCTCAGACTTGGCGATTGGAGTGACTGAACTTAACGCAAAAATACACTTTTTGCCATTTTATAATATGCTTATGCCGTTACCGCAGCGCATGTATGGCAAAAAGTAGCAGTAATGACTCTTTTGCCAGGTTATCACTTCTTTATGAGAGCGAAAGTCCAAATTTGTGTGAAAGGTTGCGTTAAAGAAGGCGAAAATTTAACTAACCTTCATAAATATGCCCCTAGACAGACATCCTAGGTTCCTCACAATGGGCCTGTAAACTTATGTGTTTTAAATCTCTTCTGTAAACCTGTAATTCAGAGTTATCCTTCGCAATACTTATGACTAGAGATGTCCGAACTTCGCACAAATCCGGTCCGCTCGAGGATCTGCGAATTTTCGAGAAGATTCGAAAATCCGTGAGCGGACCCCACCGCGGAAATCCGCGGACCCCCCAACCGCGGATTTCTCGTATTTTCAAAAATTTTAGAAATTACGAGATTTCTCGTATTTCGAAATTACGAGATTTCTCGTATTTTAGAAAATACGAGAAATTGTAATTCTAAAATTTTTGAAAAACGAGAAATCCGCGGGTTCGGAGGTTTGGAAGGCGGAAATCCGGAAAAATCCACCGTGCGCGAATGGGATAAATCCATCCCTACTTATGACTAGAATAATATTAGCCAATAGATATAAAGTGTATTTTTTTTGTCATAGAGAAGTGATTTACTGACAAAAATATATATTGTATACCTGCAGTACTAACACTAGACCAATATAGAGTCTTATCATTAAACAAGAGAAAAGATGACATGGATACCATTCTATTTGTGTGTTGTCAGGTATAAACTTTTTTTAAGAAAAGAAACTTTATTGTAGACTTTACAGTTCATTTACTGGTTCCTACAAGTTAAATGTATATATTCATATATATAATATATTATAATGTAAATATTAAAGGGACACTATACTGAAAAATTACTTTACCTCATCTTAATCTATAATTGAATATATGTAAGTAGCACTTACTTGATTTGGGTGTGTTGCTGCATGCCTTCAATCCAGACACTTTGGTTAGGGGCAGTATCCCCCTCTCTCTGTTTAACCACTCCACCTTCACTGACCTGAGTTTTTCCACACACCAACTGTCAAGCCTGCACAAAACATACAGATTCCAACTGTCAAACTCTGTCACCTTCCAGTATAAACTACTCACAGAAGAATAGATTAGTATGAGAGCAAGGAACTTGATTGACAGTGAAATATATAGAAGTTTTAATTGAATCTGAGGAAATAGGGGGCAGATCAACAAAAAAATTATACAATGGTGGTTGGGAGAATTATAGTTTTCAATTATGGTCAATTTAATATAACCTATTTTTCGGTATAGATGCCTTAAGAGAATAACAAAACTGTGAGGATGTGTATAAAGGGAATCACCACTGATAAAAGTCACCTGGGTTGTAAGGATAGATATGTGTAAGGTGATATGTACCTGCAGTATCCTGTGTCTTGAGAGCAGTAGTTTGGAAGAAATCCAATAAGTTACTCCCTGAACGCTGTGGATGGTGCAGGTCCGCCACTTTCAGTGACGGCCTCCTGGGAAATGTCCGACGCGCCTGTTCCTTTAGTGCACGCGCAGAGGTGTGCACACTAATTAAAGGAGGAGCAATCTGTATTACCTTTTTCTCTCACCCTCCCATACAGATTGCCTCATATTCAGCATCCCTATGAAATCAATTTTAGATCACTTTCAACCATCCCTCTCAGAGTTAGACACAAAAAGCGGCTTTTGTTTGATTCTGTGCTTTTTCTCTGAGCAAGCCAAAAACCTCTGAGAAGAAGCTCTCAGAGGCGGAAACAATCTCCCTGCACTGCTCTGGTGGCCAGTTTTCGGACTTTGGAGGGACATTACAGGAGAACCATTTGGAGCTGGGATGTAAGGTAAGGATTTTTAACCTACAATGTGGGGCCAGTAGTGGGGAAATTACCAAAGCATTCTTCATTGCTATTAATAATGGGTAAACACCAAAAGTCACACTGCTGATTTATACAATTTAATAGTGAATTGTTAGTTAATAGAAATGTAAAACATTTCCTGAACCATGGCACATCTAAGCAAGAAGAGTAGCTGGACACCCCAGTCTTAAGTGCAAAAGGTATTTATTGGTGACGTTTTGGAACCGGTGTGGTACCTTCCTCAGATAAACCCACCGGTTCCAAAACGTCACCAATAAATACCTTTTGCACTTAAGACTGAGGTGCCCAGCTACTCTTCTTGCTTATGAATTGACTGTTGGCTACAGCACCGGGGCATCCAGCACTTTACATGATTGCTGCTACTTGGTTAAGGTGTGCAGGATCCTAACCTTCTGCATGGTACATCTAAGGTAAGTTTTTAGCAAAGCAATTTGGGTTACTGAGGCTAGAACCTCAGATACAATTTACTTTAAAGTACATAAACATATAGGAAACAATGCAGCTCTCCTAACCATACCACACTCCCAAGATGCAAGATGTTTTGTGTCATCACTAGACATCCTAAAAACCCCTGTGCTTCTCACCTGCAGTGACATTGATTACTGCATCCCAGGATAGTGGTACGGTAAGGAGCATTAGTGAGCCATATTGCATCTTCCCAATTGCCTAAGTGACTATAGTAAGATTCACACTTTGTAGTAGGTTGCTGGGCACTACACTGTATAATTTTAAGGATCCACGGATGCAATGTGTTGGGTTAATTTATCATTAAGACCATCATATTACGATACTAGAAGGCTGTGAATCTAAAACTAATCCTACAGCATGGACTGGAACCATTGAGGGCTTCTGCAGAGAAGCAGGGTGACCCTCAGGGATATCTATACCCTATGGGGATATCTATACCCTATGTCTGCTTTCTCCATGTTCTTAATTATATATTAATAAAATGAGGTTTTATCGATTCCGTGAGTAGCGCATCATATCTCTATTCATCTATGGAACCTCTATCGCCTAGCCTAGCACTGGGGGAGGCGGATTTGTTGATGTACAACATGGACCCTGTTTGTTTGTTTGGGAGATTGATCATTATGCTGCCGCTTCTGTGCCTGAAATACCTCTGATATCCACAGTTCATAATAAAATCCGAAAAAGTGGGAGTTTGTAAAGATACACTTTAATTGTAATTTAGCCTAAGGAGTGCTACCACAGTTCTTCTATTCTACATTATTTGGTAAATGGTCTCTTGGGGTTATACATAAACTTTTGGGTCTGCCAATCAAACTTTAAATGGTATCTCTTCTCGTAAAACTATCGCTCGTAGAATAGACTAAGCTTTTTTGAGTTTAATTGAATAATGGGAGCTAAAGGAACTATGTCTTACCTTCCTTTCTTCAGTGTACCTACCTGTAATCTCGTTCCTCCACTGTTCCTCTGGCAGTCTTTGCAAGAATAACAGTTCAGAAGAATAGTGGAAGGGCGCGATAAGGTAAATTTCCCTGCACGCATATCAAAATAAGATTTAAGACAAAGATTGCTGGTTTTACATTAAGGTGCTTTGTCTCCAGATTCAGTGTTGTTCTAAGAGTTTAATTGTCCTTAAAGGGTAAAACCACTCGTAAAACAGACTAATCTCTTTTATTATTATCATTATTATTATTAATATGGATTTACTGTATATAGCGCCAGCTTCTTCCGTGGCGCTTTACAACTATATAAGGGAGGGTGGGGGATTAGGAACACTCACTAAACATTAAGAATTTAATGACAAAACAAGCACAGATAAATATGTGAATAACACTATTTTACTTCTCGTCAATTGTAGTTTTATATAATGTTAAGTTGTTTGAGTAAGAAGTCACACTTTAAGATGATAATACACAGTATTAATACTGCTGGATTTGGGAACATGTGTACAATAGAATGGAAATGAAGTACTGAAGTTCCCTCTAGGAATTTACAGCTGATGTATAGATCTTGTTAATGATTTTTTTAGATCCTGGTTTCTAAGGCTGTATATGAGAGGGTTTAATAACGGGTTTAATACAGCAAAAAATACAGAAGCTGCTCTACTGTCCTTAGCATTTTGGTTAAAGTAATTAAAGAATGAAGTTCCATAAAATGTAAAAACAACAGTCAGATGGGAGGAACAGGTGGAGAAGGCTTTAGATCTCGTTCCTTTGGATGGCATCTTCATAATAGTGTTCAGTATAATGATATATGGAGAAAAGGTGAGAGCTAAAACTCCTCCACCAAACAATATTCCACAAAAATGAATAAGTAATAAATTAAAAAATGTGTCACTACAAGAGACCTGAAGGAGCTGGGGCAGATCACAAAAAAAACTCTGTAATGGTTTTGAGCTGCAAAATGTTAAATTAAGTAATAAAAGAGTGTGAGGTAAGGTGTGTATCAAACCAAAAGTCAATGCTCCAGATGCCAGTAAAACACATGTTTTCCAATGCATTATCTGTGTGTAGTGAAGAGGGTGACAGATGGCAACATATCGATCATAGGACATCACTGACAATAAGGCAGTTTCTGAAGTAATTAGGAAAAAGAAGAAATAAATTTGAGTTATACAAGATTTTATGGAAATGTGTTTGTTTTGTGTATATAAATCATAGAGCATCCGTGGGGTAGTGACTGAGGAACAGCTCATATCCAGACATGCCAGGGTTCCAAGGAAGAAGTACATAGGGGTTTGGAGATGGGAATCTGTACAGATCAGGAGGACAATGAGAAGATTCCCAATCAGAGTCATCAGATAGACCAACAGAAACACCAGGAACAGAGGAAGTTGGAGACTTGGAAGATCAGATAAACCAGAGAGAACCAACATGTACAGTTCCGTCTCATTTGTGATCATATTGGTGGGTATATTTTTGGAATATATTAAAATATATAAATAATCTATATAAAGTAAATAATTTTTCTACCAAACTAAATATCAAAGAAAAATAGATGTTAATGATAATTCCAAATACAAATATTATTCGCATTTCAAATTGGTTATATAGAAAGAAAATCCAATTTCACACTCTTGGCATTTGCTAATTCTGTATAATTTGCAGTTGCGGTTTCTCTTGATCATTTCTGACCATGTGATTTCCTGTTTCCAGAACTTGACAAAGTACAAAGTACTAGAGATGGGATCCGGGTTGACACGGAACCCCTCGGTTCCAAAATCCGAAAGATCCATCTGAATCTGGACAGATCCTCTGAATTTCGGGACTTCGGAAGATATTTTAGATAATTATCGAGTACTTATTTTCGAAAATTTGTTCCGGTTTCGGATTTTCGGATCTTCGGGATTTTCCCGAGATATAGAAATCCAAAAACGGAACGAAACTAGTGAGTTTCAACCATCTCTACAAAGTACAAAATGGAGGACATTAAATACCAGGTATAAAAAGAAAGACAAAGAAGAAATGTTAAAAAGGTGGAGACTGAAAAATAAATTTTAACTAAAAAAATCTTGTGCTGGGATTCCTCACAAAAACCTACATTTTTGAAAGTATGTAAAATAAATAGCATTTCTTTCATGTTACTAAACATAGGTATTAATTGTACTGAATACAGGGAATGATAATATCTTAAAAGAAAAATGCTTTAAATCAGACAATTTACAAGTAACTAACAAAATTGTAAAATGAAGCTATGACTAGGAAGCTAAAGCTAGGCAAGATTGAAATACATCAGGGAGTCCTGGATATGTTTTAGTTATACAGTAAAATTGTGTTCACCTGCTAGATTTGAAGATTTGCAGGGAGATTTAATAAAAGTTCTATTTGTTAAAAATTGTGCTAATTTTCCCCAACCAATCAGATGTTAGATTTCATACATTAAATAACATCTGATTGGTTTGGGCAAAATTGGCACCATTTTTAACGATAAGAACTTTTAACGATCTCCCTGTAGGTGTGTGCTTTCTTTCCGGTGTGCGCCAGTGTTTTGCTTTGTGGAAAGTTTGTAAAAGAAAGCTACAGTAAGTCTACTTACATACAGTTATAATAGAATATACAGACCCACAAAAAAAAAATAAAAACAATGTTGTGTAAAAAAGGGCATGTCAGCGCCCTCACTATAACTTGTACTTACATTCAGAACCCCCCAACCCTGAGATTGGTTTACTTACCTTAATTTCTCTATTCCACCTGATCTCCACCAGCACAAGTCTGTTTGTTACTTGCCAGTATGCAGTCAGAAGTTATTAGCCATAACTTGACCATCATAGCCATGACTGATGGCTGCAACCAGAAGGGAAGATGTCATAATATGAAGACCATGGAGGAGACTAGGGGAAATAGAGAGCTTCAGGGACTGTGAGGAGAAAGGTAATTACAATGATCTCAGGGTTTTGGTGGCCCAGAAGGTATAGATTTTAGAGGGGGGTTGAAATGTTGTATAACTAGCAGGAGAAATTTCTTTTAATATTATTGAATAAGGGGATTAAGAAAACCAGAATTTTTGAAGAGAAAATCCCACAACACATTTTTATGTCTTACCTGTAATGTCCTGAAATCCGTTCTGATCATAAAGGAAACCTAGACTCTTCTTACCAGACCTAAATACTCTTCTTACCAGACCTCCAGAGATTAATTACAGTCTAACATTATCCCAGGTCCCTCACATTGGGCCTGTAACCTCTTGTGTTTTTAATCTTTTGTGTAAATCTCTAATCCTGATGTATTGTGTGTTTTTTTTACAGACATTGGTGTAGAAATATCTGTTGTATTCAATTAGATCACCTGGACTTGAAGTTTAGTTCTTGAAGACGTTTCGCTAGTCATCTCTCAATTCAGAATGACTTGTACAAGAATCTGTGGCAATTATGTACCCTGGAAAATCCCAATTAGCATATCACAGCCAGGTGTTAAAGGCGTGATTGGATAGTGGCTAAGAGGTGTTATAGGAACTGCCCAAGTAAAGGTGTCAAACCACATTGTACAGGCATACAGATGGGTGTCAACCCCCCCACCTCTATTTAGGCCTTGGTTTCTTTTATTTTCACATAAATGGCCTCCTTAACACCTCTCTTGAACCCAGTCACGTTCCTTTGCCAATATGTTAACATTACAATCTTTCAAAGGTAGGTCCTTTATCCTTAAGATGCAGTGACACGGCTGAGTCCTGACCCAGGATTGGCTCTTCTGTGCTGGTCCATACTTTATGCAGTTTGTTGTTTGGTCTCCCCCACAGTACAAATCAGAGCATTCTTCACTGGCACTGCACTAGCGTATATGATTCGCTTTTCTTTTGTTTCGGTATTGGGGGTCTTTCGGATGTACCAATTGCTGCCTCCAGCGTGTTTGCCAGTTTAAAGCATCAGGATCAAGCCAGTTGATCTAATTGAATACAACAGATATACCATGACCTGGATGAATGAGAACCTTCACAAGCATTGGTGTAGAAAGTTATTTACTGCAAAAAATAAATACTGTATTCCTGCAACAGAAAATGAAGTACCATACAAAAATCTTTTGTTGTCAAAGTTAAAGGGGAAATGTGGTCTCCAAACAAGTTAAGTTTAACTTGTTTCCTACCTTTAAAATGAGTCATCAACCATCTCTCTACGTGCTCCACAGCCCAAGATATACAGAAATGACTTAGATCCTGGTTTCTAAGGCTGTAATGAGAGGGTTTAATAACGGGTTTAATACAGCAAAAAATACGAAGCTGCTTCTACTGTCCTTAGCATTTTGGTTAAAGTAATTAAAGAATAAGTTCCATAAATATAAGACACAGTCATGTTTGAGGAACAGGTGGAGAAGGCCTTAGTATCTTCTTCCTTTGGATGGCAATCTTCATATATGTTCAGTATAATGATATATGGAGAAAGGTGAGAGCTAAAAACTCCTCCACCAACATATTCCACAAAAATGATAAGTATAATTAAAAAATGTGTCACTACAAGAGACCTGAAGTAACTGGGGCAGATCACAAAAAACTCTGTAATGGTTTTGAGCGCAAATGTTAAATTGTAATAAAAGAGTGTGGGTAGAGGTGTGTATCAAACCAAAATGTCAATGCTCCAGATGCCATAAACACATTTTTCCAATGCATTATCTGTGTGTAGTGAAGAGGTGACATATGGCAACATATCGATCATAGGACATCACGCCAATAAGGCAGTTTCTGAAGTATTAGGAAAAGGAGAAATAAATTTGAGTTATACAAGAGTTTTTATGGAATTGTGTTTGTTTTGGTGTATATCAATCATAGAGCATCCTCGTGGGTAGTGACTGGGAACAGCTCATATCCAACATGCCAGGGTTCTCAAGAAGAAGTACATAGGGGTTTGGAGATGGGAATCTGTCAGATTCAGGAGGACAATGAGAAGATTCCCAATCAGAGTCATCAGATAGACAACAGAAACACCCAGAACAGAGGAGTTGGAGACTGGAAGATCGATAAACCAGAGAGAACCAACATGTACCAGTTCCGTTCTCATTTGATCATATTGGTGGGTATATTTTTGGAATATATTAAAATATATAAATAATCTATATAAAGTAAATAATTTTTCTACCAAACTAATTCAAAGAAAAATAGATGTTAATGATAATTCCAAAATACAAATATTATTCGCATTTCAAATCTGGTTATATAGAAAAAAAATCCATTCACACTCTTGGCATTTGCTAATTCTGTATAATTTGCAGTTGCGGTTTTCTCTTGATCATTTCTGCCATGTGATTTCCTGTTTCCAGAACTTGACCAAGTACAAATACTCGAGAATGGGATCCGGTTGACACGGAACCCCTCGGGTTCCAAAATCCGAAAGAATCCATCTGAATCTGGACAGATCCTCTGAATTTCGGGACTTCGGAAGATATTTAATAATTATCGAGTACTGTATTTTTCGAAAATTTGTTCCGGTTTCGGATTTTCGGATCTCGGGATTTCCCGAGAATATAGAAATCCAAAAACGAACGAAACTAGTGAGTTTCAACCATCCTCTACAAAGTACAAAATGGAGACATTAATACCAGGTATAAAAAAAGACAAAGAAGAAATGTTAAAGAGTGGAGACTGAAAATAAATTTTAACTAAAAAATCTTGTGCTGGGATTCCTCACAAAACCTACATCTTTGAAGTATTTAAAATAAATAGCATTTCTTTCATGTTACTACACATGGTATTATTGTACGATACAGGGAAGATGAATATCTTAAAAGAAAAATGCTTTAAACAGACAATTTCAAGTAACTACCAAAATTGTAAATGAGGCTATGACCTATGAAGCGAAAAAGGCAAGCTCGAATACATCAGGAGTCTCTGATATGTTTTTAGTTATACAGTATAAAATGTGTTCACCTGATAGATTTAGATTTGCAGGGGAATTTAAAATAAAGTTCTCTTGTGTTAAAAATTGTGCTAATTTACCCCAACCAATCGGATGTTGATTTCATACATTAAATACATCTGATTGTGGGGGCAAAATTGGCACCATTTTTTAACGATAAGAACTTTATACGATCTCCCTGTAGGTGTTGCTTTCTTTCCGGTGTGCGCCAGTTTTTGCTTTTGTGAAAGTTTTGTAAAAGAAAGCTACAGTAAGTACTACTTACATGCAAGTTTTATAGATATACAGACCCACAAAAAAATAAAACAATGTTGTGTAAAAAAGGGCATGTCAAGCGCCCTCACTATAACCTTGTACTTACATTCAGAACCCCCCACCCCTGATGATTGGTTTACTTACCTTAATTTTCTCTATTCCACCTTGATCGCCACCAGCACCAAGTCTGTTTTGTTACTTGCCAGTATGCAGTCAGAAGTTATTAGCCATAACTTGACCATCATAGCCATGACTGATGGCTGCACCAAAGGGAAAGATGTCATAATATGAAGACCATGGAGGAACTAGGGGAAATAGAGCTTCAGGGACTGTGATGGAGAAAGGTAATTACAATGATCTCAGGGTTTTGTGGCCCAGAAGGTAAATTTTAGAGGGGGGTTGAAAGTTTGTATAACTAGCAGTAGAATTTCTTTAATATTAATTGAATAGGGGTTAGAAAAAAGAAAACCAGAATTTTTTGAAGAGAAATCCCACAACACATTTTAATGTCTTACCTGTAATGTCCTGAATCCGTTCTGATCATAAAGGAACCCTAGACTCTTCTTACCAACCTAAATACTCTCTTACCAGACCTCCATAGATTATTACAGTCTAACATTATCCAGTCCCTCACTTGGGCCTGTAACCTCTTGTGTTTTTTAATCTTTTGTAAATCTCTAATCCTGATGTATTGGTGTGTTTTTTTTACAGACTTGGTGTAGAAATACTGTTGTATTCAATTAGATCACCTGGACTTGAAGTTTAGTTCTTGAAGACGTTTCGCTAGTCATCTCTCAATTCAGATGACTTTACAAGAATCTGTGGCAATTATGTACCCTGGAAAATCCCAATTAGCATATCACCGCCAGGTGTTAAGGCGTGATTGGATAGTGGCTAAGAGGTGTATATCAGGAACGCCCAGAGTAAGGTGTCAAACAGCATTGTACATGGCAGACAGATGGTGTCAACCCCCCCACCTCTATTTAGGCCTTGGTTTCTTTTATTTTCACATAAATGGCGCTCCTTAACACCTCTCTTGAACGCAGTCACGTTCCTTTGCCAATATTTTACACTTACAATCGTTCAAAGGTAGGTCCTTTATCCTTAAGAATTCAGATACACGGCTGAGTCCTGACCCAGGATTGGTCTTCTGTGCTGGGCCAACGTTTATGCAGTTTGTTGTTTGGTCTCCCCCACATACAAATCAGAGCATTCTTCACTGCACTGCACTGCGTATATGATTTCGCTTTTCTTTTGGTTTCGGTATTGGGGTCTTTCGGATGTACCAATTGCTGCTGCCTCAGCGTGTTTGCCAGTTTAAAGCAACCAGGGATAAAGTCCAGTTGATCGCTAATTGAATACAACAGATATCCATGACCTGGATGATAGAACCTTCACAAGCATTGGTGTAAGAAGTTATTTACTGCAAAAATAAATACTGTATTCCTGCAACAGAAAATGAAGTACCATACAAAAATCTTTTGTTTCAAAGTTAAGGGGAAATGTGGTTCCAACAAGTTAAGTTTAACTTGTTTCCTACCTTTAAAATGAGTCAT